>JAKTSU010000064.1:0-75163 GCA_030580395.1 Myxozyma nipponensis
ATCGTCACCGGCGGCCCCCCCCCCCCCCCCCCCCCGTGGAAACGGGGGCTCCGCTGTGCAATCATCCAGCACATCGTGCAGAACAACTAACCTGAAACAGACGTCCCGTAGGCGAGTACGTGATGGAGTCGTTATCGTATGAATTTCGAAACTATACGGTAATCGTGTCAGCATGCGTCGACGGGTGGTACGTCCAGGCGCTTCGAATCGGCGGATTCCACCATTCACGGATCCAGCCGTACATACCATAATCTAGACTTATAAATGTATCTAAAAATGCGGTGTAATCAGTGAGGCCTGCAATAGAACTGTTCGAGATCTGATCAGTGCTGGAACGGTCGATGGGCTCGAGAAATCCTGACGTGGTGCTTGCTTTCTCATCGAAATCGCGAACTGCGACAGAGCCTTCGAGCACAAGCTTTGTATCGCGACCGCGGGGCGGGTTTGTTAAAGCGTCAGAAAAACCGCGACTACAGGCTACGGGAAGCAGTAATCAAGCATCTAACCGCAAGATTATAGTTAGAACGTTTATTGCCTTTGATTATTGTCTATTTTATCTCTATATTCACTAAACTGGTCGACATAGAGACGTTCTAAGCACGGCTATTCTGGATACTGATGCACAGCTATAACACCGCATTAGTTGCTGTAGTTTTAGAACCATACTACTAGCCCCGACCCTATTTGTATGTCCCAACCCCTGAAAAAAAAATTATTCTTCCTTACTTTGGTAGAGAGTTGTGGTCTTCTCTTAGGTAGACAACAAGATCCGAAAGCAACAAGGTATCGGTCAAATTCGCTGTTAAAAGAAGCATGTCGGAACAAGAAACTATGCTTGTTGATGGCGCCGGGCCGGAAGTTGACGAGAAAAATGTGCTTGCGTCGGTGGACGCTCCAATCTCGCTGAAGTACATTGAAGCCGGGCGGATCGCCAGCTCGGTGCTTTCGTATCTGGTCACCGAGATTGACGAGCGGCGGTTGGTGAACACGTATGAGATCTGTGCTACCGGAGACAGTCTTATTGAGCAGGAGACTGCTAAGATTTTCAAAAATGTCGATGAGAAGGGCGTGGCGGGCCCAACTACGGCGGACGTGAACAACTGCGTTTGGGGATACTCGCCGGTGTCAAGGGATTCTGCTTACGAGTTGAACGATGGAGACGTGGTGAAAATGTGGGTTTATCTTACAATGGCGTGCTTTATGGGGGTTTTAATGCTGACTCGCTAGTTCGTTGGCGGTACATATTGATGGATACACTGCGCTGGCGTCGCATACGGTTATAGCCTATCCCACCGTGGCACCGATCGACAGAGTTGCTCCGACGGTGGGCAGTGCCGCTGATGTTGTTTGTGCGACCCATCTTGCGGTTGAGGCTGTTTCTCACTTGCTCGGCACCGTTCTGTACGGCCATGTGACCAAGACCGGTTCGTACAACGACAAGCCCGTGGACGGTGCCCGGATCAAGAGCCTGGTGGAGACCGTGGCGGCGTCGTTCGGAGTCAAAGTGGTGCCGGGGTCGTCAGTGCGACGGATCAAGCGGTTTTTGGTCGGACAGGACACGGTGCGCGAGGTTGACGTGAAGGGATACGCCTGGGGCTCGTTGAGCGTGGACTCGGCCGCCGACGATCCCGACGAGGGCGACCTGCGGAAGGAGATCAATCCTGACGAGCCGGCACAGCCGGGCGAGGCATGGGTCATCGATCTCGCGTTCTCGACCTGGACCGGTCTCGAGGCCGACCTGAACAAGTCCAACCGGTACCAGATCTCGCGGCGGACCATCAAGCCTCACCGGGCGCTGCGGCCGACGGTGTTTGTGCGTGACTACAGCAAGTCGTTGAGCATGAAACTCAAGAGCGCCCGTGGAGTGCTGACCGAGATTGACAATCTCCGATCCGTGTATCCTATCCATGTCAACGCCCTCACCACGCCTGGCGCGGCAATGGGCGTCGCGGCCCTGATCCAGAAGGAGGTGGTCGCTCCTACCGGAGTGATGACGTTGCAGGGCAAGCCCACGCCTGTGGTTGCTCGCAAACGCACGACCGTGCTGCTGATGCCGTCGGTCAAGCGTGGTGGTGAGCTTGTGGTGTTGGGTGGCAGCAGCATCAAGCCCTCGTGGGTTCATAGTGAGTTCGAGGTGGTCGATGCCGAGGCGGTCGATCTGCTGAGCGAGTCCAAGGCTGGTGTCCATGTTCGGGATGTTCCCAGGACCGAGCTGATTTTGGAGACTCCATTGAAGGAGACGCCGGCGGCGGCGGCGGCGGAAGAAATGATGATAGAATGATTGTACAGTTTCATGTCTTGGTTGGTTTTTGTCATGTGTATAGGTTCATGTGTATTTAATAATATATCAGCACTCACAATAGCAATTGATGTAAGAGATAAGAATAAAATAAAGAAGAAAATGAGGATGAGGTGAATAAAATACGGTGTTAATCTATTTGGCAGCTGGTTTCCGCCAGAAGTACTGTTTATGGACTTTCCGACAAGACCTGACGCCGGAGTGGCCTCTAAGTTGTTCAACCGCCATGCGTCGATGAGCGTCGTCGTCTCGTTCCGGCACGTAGTAGTACTGTTCCTCGAGACGCTTTCCTGACGCGTCCTTGCCGGAGCGCTGGATGATTCCGATGCAGGGAATGTCTTTGATGACACTCTGGAGGATCTCCTGCGGCAATGATTCCGTGATTGGCAATGCGCCACGCAGAGTCGACAGTGGCGTGGTGGCGAGTCTGGAATATGCCAGGTGGGCAATGATATGAGTTCTGAGTTTGGTCATGTCGGAGATGTCGCTGTCGTCGTCGCTCAGCTCGGATGATTCTGATTTGACGTCTTCATCAACAGGAGCAGGTCTGATCGCTTCCAGCTTGGAATTGTTGTTGTTGTTGTTGTTGGACTTGTCTGCCAATGGAGACGATGCCAACGCGTCGTTGGCGTCGGCATAGTTGGCTTCACCACCGTGGTGTTCATCTTCCCAAATCTTGAATCCAATGTTGGGATTCTGGTTTTCAGTATTAACATTATCTTTGCTGCCACGGTCTTCCACTTCTTTCTCTATTTCCTTGTTGTCGTCGTCGTCGTCGTCGTCGTTGGCGGCGCGGTGTGGCTTGGTGATGATGAGCTGATGATTATCCGGGGCAAACACTTCGTCGTCAGTCTCGTCGTCGTCTTCGTCGCGCTCGTACTCGGTGGCAACAACCTCGAGCCTGGCCTTTTCACCACACACTTCCAAAAACACGCTCTGGTCGGCATCGATCGTGCACGACTCGCCGCGGGCCAATACGCGATCTGCCGACGGCGCCACCACCTGGATGCCATTCCAGCCAATGCACTTGACGGTGATCTGACGCGACTCGGGAACGAACCAGGCAATTACGTGGACACGTGAGATCAGCTTGTTGGTGCGTGATAGTACCACCTCGGACGAGGCTGACGACCGGCCCATTTTGACTTGGCGTCCTGACCGTGGCAGCCGTGCCAGGACTATTGGCGACAACGGAGTCCGCAGCCCGGTCGCTGGCGACGACGACTTGTCAACAGGATTAGCGGCAGCGGCAAACGGAGCACCAAGCGACCGGCGCATGGGCGACGAAGGTTGCAGTGGTGCGCTCGACGTGTGGGTCGGTGTCGGATAGAATGTCTGCATGACGGGCTTGCGCTTGCCATCGCCATCGGACGCGTCTTGGAACCCGCGTTTGCGAGGGGTCTGCAAGAATGCTTCTCCGGTCTTCAACTCTCCGTTCAACGACGGCAGAAGACGTTCTCGTACTTGGTCAGCCATCGAGCCTCCGCTGGCAGGTGCTGCTGGCGGTGACGAAGGAGGAAACTGTCCGTCTTGTGTAGCCATAACGCGCGTCAAATCTGATACCAGCAAAACCAGCAGCAAAAAAAAAATATTTTAAACACACCCTAGTGTAAAATCAACGACAAACAAAAACCGACGTGGAATAAAAGAACGACAAAATTAATAAACGAGTGTGTAATTTGCCGCAGACCTGTGGTAGCCGTCGTGGTGAGCGCGTGTATTGGATTGAGTAGCAGTGAGCGAGAGAGAAGAACGATGATCTCGAGACAGAAAGACCGGTCCCCCCCCCAAAACATGCAAAGCACTACGCAACGTAAAAGGGTCGGGTTTGAGTCTTTTTTTGGCAGTTGACCAGACTGAATGAGAAAAAGAAAAGAAAAAAAAAAACACCCACACACGCCCATTCCAATGGGCTTGAGTTTTTCGGGCGTTGAACCGACCGCGCGACGCGACTTGCCGCGTCGGGCGACGCGTTTTGGAACCACCCCGGGGTGCTTCTTCGGTGCTTCTTCGACGCGTTTGTGGGCTCGCGACGAACCAGTTTAAGGCGGCGGTTTTTATGACTTTGCTTTGTTGTGCTAACGCCTGTGGTCCGGATATGCGTGAACCCGTGGGCGCGAACATCCGGCGTGCTTCGACGCGATATGGCCCCGCCGACGGCACGGCATTCAATACGCGTTCAGCCAAAACCCCCCCGCCGTGTTGCAACGTGTCGAGCGCTGTTGGGCGTCGGACGGTTAGTAAAGACGACTACAGGATATCGGCGGATTGAGGTACTCGTGATGCAAGGCTTGAACGGCTGCATTCTGCCGAGTCGTCGCGGGGGGGGGGGAGAGGAACATGCCACACGACTTGTCGCATATGCGTGCACCGCTTAGGCGCGTTCGCAACCGCAACAGCCTCCTCACCTCGTCCCTTCTGGCCACCTAACGCCGACGTCGTCATATGCTTTTGGTATCATGACCCGTGTGATTCGGCGGGCCGGCGGGCCTGTGGTATACTACACGTCGCGAACACGGGGCTGGCAGCATGAGCTTGCAGTCCCCCACACGGCTGCCACACCTCGCATGCCCTGCGAGTCTCGTCACGGTCTAGTTCGAGCGTGTCGATACCTGCATGCGTTATCATCGACGTTGGTTGTGTCATAAATACCTGGATTCGCCAGTGCCAAGGTTCAGGCGACCCATCGCCGGGTCCGCAGTGCATCACGTGACTTCTTGGGATTTGGGGGGCTCTCAGCAGATATGTTTTGACCAGCGCTGACCAGACGGAGACGACGACGGCATTATGGGATCGTGGATCGTCAGTGGCACGACCCAACGCAGGCCAATTTAAAATACTGAACAATGGCAGACATATCGGCGTCGGACGTGCTGGCGTTCATGGCCAGAATGCAGTCGTACGTGACGACGGCGACACGACATGCCACGACGGTGGCCTCGCATGTGCACCAGCTGGCGGTGCCGCCGCTGGTGTCGCTCACCAAGTCGGAACCGGACCTGCTGTCGATTTTCTTGCTGGTGTTGATTGCCTGGCTGTCGTTCCTGGTTCTGCACCAGGCTGTCAAGGTTGCCTACGGGATCGTGGCCGCGGCGATCAGGATCAGCGCATTGGCCGGGGTCGTCTATGCGGTGCTGTATGTTTGCAACAACGGGATTGAGGATGCGGTTACGCAGTTTGGATATGTCACCAGGATTGCCATTGAATACTTTAAGAGTTTATAGCGTGCGGGTAACCAACATGGCAATCTAGCAAATTCGCAGTCTTTGCGTGTGAGGATGAGCAGTAACCAACATCGCCGTTCAGTCGAGGGGCCAGTATCCGGGAAGAATAAAATGAAGCTTTTCAAGCGACGATCGCGAGATTGCTTGTGGGGCAGTCGACACCGCGTATCTCATCGATCCTGCCAGCGCCTTGCCGACCGTGCCGGCGGTGATCTCGCCTTCCAGCTTCTCCAATATGGCCACGGTGAAGTTGTGAGCGTTTTCCGAGTTTGCCTATCGTCAGTCATGGGGTCATTACCGTTTGAAGGAGTTCCTACCTTGAGATGGCTGACGACGGTCTCGACGGTGACTGCTTCCTCGCCTTCTCGCCATGCGTCGTAGTCGGTCGACATGCAAATCATCTGGTAGGAGATTTCCGCTTCTTTGGCAAGCTTGGACTCGGGGATGGCCGACCTTTACTTAGTAACCAGTTCTTTAAACACCAAAAAAAAAAAAAAAATAAAAATAAAAAAACCAATTGTGGTAGACGCACATGTTGATGACCGAGGCCCCCCATGACCGGTAGAGGTGCGACTCGGCTCTGGTCGAGAACGCAGGGCCCTCCATGCACACCAAGGTCACGTCTGTGCCGATGGTAGCCTTGGTATGCAACTTGACGCCGTTCTGCTCCAGCACGGGAGCCGCTTTGGCAATCACCGCCGCCAGACTGTCGTCGAACGGATCCCCGAACCCGGTGTGGCCGACGATGCCGTTCTCGAAAAACGTCGACGGCCTGATACCCTTTGTACGGTCGATGATCTGGTTCGGCAGCACAAAGTCCCGAGGCCGGATGTGCTCCTGCAGGCTACCGACGGCGGAAAACGCGATGATTGCTCTAACTCCGATCGACTTGAGGGCAGCGATGTTGGCCCGGGCCGGCACCTCGGACGGGTTGAATTGGTGGTGGACTCCATGTCTGGCCAAAAACGCGATCGGGAACCCGCTGGCGGTACGAGAGATTGTGATTGGCGACGACGGGTGGCCCCACGGTGTCGAGATCGTCAGCCGGGCCACTGGAGTCAGCGTCTCAAGTTGGTAGAGTCCAGTGCCGCCGATGACACCGAGCAACACCGGTTCTAAATGTCAGCACCGGTGATTCATTGTAATCAGCAATTACTCGTTGTAATACCATTGAACGTGGTCGGAAGTGCTTCAGTCATTTTCTTTTTCCTTCGTTTTGTTTTCCTTCTTCTTTAAATAGGTTGCAGCTGGGCCTTGTGTGGGGTTGAAGTTTGAATCTGGTCAATGAAGTGAAATTTTTTGGTAATCAGGGACGTGGGAATACGCGATGCGAATTCGCCATAGCTACAGTGAAAAATGCGCGTGAGGACCTACGAACGAGGCATGACTGGATCTAACAGCAATTACTAGTCAAACGAGATGAAAACGTAGAGCGGTCATATAAGATCGTATAAACGGCACTGCTACGGACACACGACAAGGCGACAATGCGGCAAAGGGCCGGGGACGTTTAGTGAGAAAAGCATTTACGAGATTCATTAATGGCAGTTATTAAAATGACATAAAAGCGACCCCGGTTCAGGGATTCAATGAACAGCAGCGTCAATTAAGTAACATAAAATGAACATAACCCAGCCACGGCGTGCTTATTTCTTCTCGAGATCATCGCTAATCGTTAGCGTCACTTGCGTTACATACGTTGGGCCAAATCAAAGAGGAACCTACAGATGGGCCTCAATCGTGTCAAGGTGTTCTCTCTGCTTTGCCAGGGCCTCCCTGAGAGCCTGCAGCTTCTGCTTCTCGGCTTCGCGGACCTGCGGATTGTCAGCATACTTGTCGTGGACCCCAACCACATGAGATCATCATACATAGAGATCCTCCTGGGCCTTCTCGCGCTTCTATAACATCGTTAGCCACACTGAACTCAATCGCTATGCATCAGGTACGTGTGAGAGGGCTTGACGGGTGCAGAGCAGCATTTTTAAACCTGGGAAAAGCGAATATGATTTGATCTTCATGGAACCGGCACAGATACATCATCCCGCACCATGCCAGCGTCTACACAACCGGAACAAAGCACTGCAATATGGATACTCGACTCCAGCACAAGCAATACCCAACCCCATGGCACTAAAAAAAAACAGCAGCGTACATTGAACGAATCGCTCGATCGCTCACCGCCGGGACGAACTGCGCCGGTGGCACCTTCGGAAGAGTATGCGCGACGAGCAACCACGGCGAGCCGGGAAGCAGAGCCAGCCGAGGTTCTGACAGACATGCGGAGTGCAGACATAGCGGCAATCATTGTGTAGAGATCTGCGTGGAATTGTAGTTTTGTAGCGATGCTTCAAAAAAAAAAAAGCGACGTTTTGCAGCAGCAGCAGAAAACCCGGGACGTAAGGATCTCGAACCGTCGAATGGCCCCGGGTATCCGTGTGTGTCGATAATATTGTGTGGCCTTATTTTCTGCTCGCTCTCTGTAGAGTCCTCTCTCTTTGTACGACGCTCGCGGTCCGGGCTTTTTGGTTGGCTCGCCGAGCGTCAGGGCAAGGGCTAAGGGGTCGGGGTCGGTCAAGGGCTAAGGGGTCGGGGGTCGGGGTCGGGAGGGTAGGTCAAAAAGGGGTTCGTACTAGTGGAGGACGTTGGCCAACAAACCAATCAGTCAATCAGTCAATTAGTTAATCAGTCAATCAGTTAATCAATCATCCAATCAGTCAGATACAATCAGTCAGATACAATCAGTCAGATACAATCAGTCCCGATATTGCCATTGATAAGCTATTTGGTAAGCTTGTTAAGCTATGATAAGCTATTTGATGACGCCCAAGTCATTTAAAGCTCCATACGTAAGAACCCTCGACAAGCTAGCGTTCCCAGAACGTGACATCATACAAAGACGGAATGACCATAACCGATTAAAGGCTATTTTGCAAATTGAGTAAAAATGTTCATTTCAAAACGTATACGTTTTATCCATTGCATCTCTTATTTTGATATTGTCAATAGATATCGTAATTATTAAGAACCCTTGATTTAATATATGTTTTAGTACTTGTAAGAAAGCCCAGGGTGTTCCTGTTGTGTGTATACCCGCGGGTATATAGTCTCGCGACAAAACCCTTACTGACCACCGGCAGTGGGGGGGGGAGGCGGTCAGGTGACAGTTACCACGAAACCCTTACCTATTGGCGACGCTGATGATGATGATGATGTCACCGGCAACAGACCGGGACCGGCGGCAAACAGCAGCAGCAGCAGCAGCAGCAGCAGCAGTCTTGACAGAATGGAAGCTAAACGGATAGCTAAGAACTCGCGGCAGACAATAATGAAGTACCATGATTTGTGAGATTAGCAGGAAACCGGATGATTCCGCCAAGCTAGGTGCCGTGGGTTAATGAGAAACAACGACAGCCCAGCATAACCCCGGCAACGCCGTGACGGTTGAGGCGCTAATACCGGACACCATGGCGGCAGATGCAGCCACAAGCGTCGCGCAGTGCCGCAACACACTGCTGGTAAAAAAAACAAACCCTGACCCCAACCCCGGACCCCTGGGACCCTCGGACCCCCCGGTCCGTCATGGGCCTAAAGCCCCCCCGAATTTCCAAGTTCCGTCGTAGAGAGAAAGCGAGCGGACCAGAGAGTGGGAAGAAAGTGAGAGAGAGAAAGAGAGTGAGAGCGAAAGCCAGCGTGCAGCTTTCGACAACCCACATTTCGCCCACAGCGTCATCAGCATCCTGCCAATCAGTCTCGCTTGATTCGCACACTGCCCTGGAATTTTGCCCAAACAACCAGAAACGTACGTTAGTGATCAGCTATTTTTTTTTATTTTACCGGTTCAGATCCTCCTCGCCTGGATCGTCCGGGTGTCGTCGGGCGTCGCGGGCCGTGTGGCCCTCTCTCCCCCCCTAGTGGGTGATGGCGGTGGTGGTGGTGGTGGCCTGGTCGTCAACGGAAAAAGACACTCACGGACGTGCCAGTCGGCTCTGCGGGTCGTGTGACTATAGACTCGCATACTCTACGATGCGATTGGCACGTCACGTTTGCTTCAGACGCGCCAGGGCGACAAAACACAGGATGGATCGGAGGGGGGTTGGGGACGTTGATGATGATGCAGGGGAGCAACGACACCTTGCCGGTGTGACGCCGGACCGGACTGGCAGTTCAGTGGTTGACATCACGCGGCGAGGTGGGTTCCGGTCGTGATGCATCTATCTAGCAGGCCTTCGTCGAAGTTTGCATGCACTTGTGCCAGCAAAGTGCTGCTGCTCTCGATCGATTAAGATCGACGGACGGAAGCTGCCAGGGACGATGATCTGTTGCTGGTTTCAGACCTCATCTCTTGCCCATCCTGTTAAACTGCTCCCACCACATCCACCTGGCCCCCTCCCACACCGCGATGCAATTCTGGTCATAGTATCAATAGGCAAATAGCTAATCGTTGCTAGGTTAGATCAAAGATGTCAGCGCGGGAGGACTCAGTTTACCTCGCCAAGCTCGCCGAGCAGGCTGAACGTTATGAGGGTGAGATCGGTCTACAGCTGCAAGACACTGTGATCAGCGCACGCTAACAAGCGGCTAGAAATGGTCGAGAACATGAAGAACGTGGCGTCTGCTGACGAGGAGCTCAGTGTCGAAGAACGAAACCTGCTCTCGGTGGCGTACAAGAACGTGATCGGCGCCCGACGCGCTTCGTGGCGGATCGTGTCGTCGATCGAGCAGAAGGAAGAGAGCAAGGGCAATGACTTCCAGGTTTCGCTTATCAAGGAGTACCGCCAGAAGGTCGAGGAAGAGCTTGCCAAGATCTGCGAAGATATTCTCGACGTTCTCGATGCCCACTTGATCCCGTCGGCAAAGACCGGTGAATCCAAGGTGTTCTACTACAAGATGTGAGCGCGACCTTATTCTTTTGTTCTGTTGTTGTTGTTGTTGTTGTTGTTGTTGCTAAGATGATATAGGAAGGGTGACTACCACCGTTATCTTGCCGAGTTTGCCGTTGGCGACAAGCGTTCGGGAGCCGCGGACGCGTCGCTGGAGGCGTACAAGGCAGCGTCTGATGTTGCCGTCACCGATCTGCCGCCAACCCATCCCATCAGACTCGGACTGGCCCTGAACTTTTCCGTGTTTTACTACGAGATCCTGAACTCGCCCGAGCGTGCGTGCCACTTGGCCAAGCAGGCATTTGACGATGCCATTGCCGAGCTCGACACGTTGTCGGAGGAAAGCTACAAGGACTCGACATTGATCATGCAGCTGCTCAGGGACAATCTGACGTTGTGGACGTCCGACATGTCAGAAGTTCAGACCGACAAAGATGCTGGTGACGAGCCGGTTGCTCCTGAGGAGACCCCCAAAGAGTAAATCATATACCCGCGGCGAAAGGGCCAGCAGGGGTGGAGGAGAGGAGGAAGAAACAACGAGTAAGGTAGAGATGGCGATGCTGCTCCCCCGGAACAAGACAGTGACAAGACCACAGGCAGTTCCTGCGTTTTGACTTTATAAATTCATCATTTCTATAATTCCATAGGGTTTTTATTCTTACTCTCGTGAAGCCGGGCGCGTGTGTTACTAACAATCACCGCGTGACCTTTCTATTTTATATACATTGGGATTTGTCTTGTTTCGTTGCGACTTTTGTTACTGATCAGTTGTTGCCCGTCGTTTTATCGTTACTGCTACTATTATTATTACTATCAGTATTAGTCTGGTATAGGAAGCGTGTGAGTGCTGCTTTTGCTTGCTTGCGTCAACTGCTGAAATATGCTTCTGTTTGTTTTTGTTTTGTTTATTGTTATGTTACTATATTATATGCTACTCTGTTTCTGATCAAGGTCCATAAGGCGGGGTACGGTGATGGTAACTAGCGAGTGCTCAGCTCGGCTCGGGGGCTGGAGTTTTGTAGAACAGCAATCGATGGTTAGATGATCCGGTACGTACTTACTGTCAACGTTGTAGACCCTGACTTGCAGGGATTTAGCAACTGCCGACGAGCAGAAACCCACAAAATCGGCACGAGCACTATGTTTAGTTCCTCGCTTATGATCAAAACGCTGCATGACGTAGTTGATAAGCGAGTGACGCCAAACGGTCTTTCTCCATGTTCAACTAGTACTTGCTCTACAACAACCTATATAAATTAGTCTATAGAGAGTAGGACTATAGTCTTTAAAGATACTGAAAACAAACAAAATAAATAAACAAAGATCTTGGGCATCCGAGTCGCTGTGAGCGCCTATTCCATACTCGAAACTCCGGAACAGAATGAACGGCCGACGTGCTATATAGATCGTCAGGCGCCGACTCTTCAGATTTGAAAAGGCTGGAAGGAAACGGTCTTATCCGAGATCGAAGCACGAGGATTTCCGCACTCGTTGGAGGACGGGAAGGTGCCGCCGGGCAGAGCGCGACGCGTGCTCACGTTGAGTGCGTTGTCTACGCGCCGAGAGTACGACATCGTCGACGTTGACCCGGAAAACGTTTTGACGATACTGACGTCGTAATTGGAATCACGGTCGTGACATGCACACCGAGATACACGGGCAAGCAAAGACAGTTCAACCAGACAATCGAGAATGAACTACGGTGACACCCGGCTGGTGCATCCCTTTCGTCGTAGTGAAGAGGTAGGCCACACCCACCTTAAGGCGGCTGATCTCAAGACGGAAATAACAAGGTAGACGAGAAAGGGCTTTGCAAATTCAAAACATACCAGGAAACGCACGCGAGTCGGGTGGACGGCGTCGGTGGTACTTGTTAAAAAGCGAGGACATCATGTCTGGCGCATACAGTTCTGCGTGGCTTAAAATTGATTTCACGGTTTTTTCACCTGTGTGGCAGAGATGTTGGTGGTGAAGACTTGGAGGGAGTGATTACTCGTTTGTATGATCTCGCTCGCATGTAGACCACGTCAACCAAATACTAATAACAAAAGTTCTGTCTAGATACAAAATCTTCTAAATTCAATCAGCACCTCTCTCATCGTCCAGTGCTACAGTTGTGTCCCCCTGCTTCCCCCGTTTCCTCCCCCCCCCACCCCCCCCACCCCGCAACGCTGAATCTGGCAGGTCGAAGAGCGAAACGCCAAAACTTGCTTTGCATTCTCTGTTTGCTACAAGACCCATCACTAAAATTCGTGCCGGTCACGTGGATAACTATCTAAGGGTCTGGTAGTAGAGGTCACGTGGCTAACTATCTAAGGGTCTGGTAGTGGACGGGCACTCAGGCTGGCGTCATCGGCAGCAGGCGTGACGAATAGCGTGCGATGCAAAAAGACCCGCATTGGACGGGGGCAAGGCGGGTTGCTGGTTGCTTTCGTGGAACAGTTGGCAAACAAGTCAGCAGCAGCGCAAGTTTGCTGCCCATTGAACAGCGGCAGCAGCAGCCGCCTGGTTCCCCTTGATGCCGCTGCGCTCGCTACCCGGGGGGGATCTCTTATCAGCGATACCGACCAAGATTTCCCAGCTGCGATACGGACGATAACAGCCCAGGGTCGGGGTTGTATTTTTGCCCATACTCTGCCGGGCAGCGCGGCGCGATAAAGCCACCCAGGCGCGCGCCCTTTGTGATGAACAACCAACCACCCCCCCGGTCGGTCGGTGTGAGACTGACTTGCCCTTCGTACGAGGGAATCTCGGAGGATCCGAGCAGAGAGACAACTTGGCTGCTCTTAACGGGCCGTCCGTCGTGCTGGGTTGAGAAATGGCCTCATGCTCTGTAGCTCAACTCACGCGGCCTGTTTGTTGGCTGATAAACCTTTGGCAAAAAAAGGTCAGGCTCGGTTATCTCACTCACCCCGGCTCCTGTGTCCCGTCTGCTTTGCCGTCCACGGCCTGCGTGGATTGATAATACACAGGCGACTACTGCTTGCACCCATGGCATTTGCAATTGATAGCTTTACGCAAAGATTGAACCGTTGTTGCTACATTGCCCGCCCGGCCCTGTTGCTTGCCCATGGCCGCTAACGACAGCGATCATCGCTAGAAACAACCCGCCCCGGCGGGTCTCCAAAGTAGAAACACTCAACCGCTGGCGCAAAACCAAAACCGCCGGTTTGCCCTTTCTTGACTAATGCTGTGCTACCCGTTTGGCACGTCCCGGCCGCTCGCTCGCTCGCTCCCCTAGCTGTGCCAACGCGGGCCATTTCTCATATATACACTTTTGGGATCCGTGCTCCTCGACAATCCCAGCCAGCGGACCATAATAGTTTTTTGCCCTCATTCGTTTCAACCGTGCTTTATCTCTCTCTCTCTCCCTTTCTTCTTTTCCTCACCTTTTTGCTCCTCGGTCATATCTCTTTGTATTTTTTTTGCGACTCCAATTGGTCGAGTACGGGTATCTGACAGAAGCTCGCTTGGGTGTGCTCTTTGGTCTACTACCCTCATCGCGTCCGCCTCCTTCTTATCAAAGGCAGAACGAGAAAAAAAAATACTATTTACCAGCAGGCGAGCTTAGTTGGCTTGTCCACAACACCATCCGGGCAACAATCTTTTTTGGTTGACGATTGTCATTGTTGGTTATTATAACTGCTGGCTGAATTGCATTCGAATCTCAACACACCAGAATCGTTGCTTTGACCGATAAAGATATCATATTCACACACACACACATACACACACTCACACACACATGATGGCAACCAACCTTCAACGAAAGGCGTGCTACAAGTAAGTAGTGGCAAGGCCTGTTCTGTGTCTATATACTGTCAGACGTATTCTTACATTAGGTGCGGCAATATCGGCCACTTTGCTGAGGTATGCGCCTCGCCAGAACGATTATGCTATAACTGCAAGCACCCAGGCCACGAGTCCAATGCCTGTCCTCATCCCAGAACTACCGAGAGTAAGCACCTTGCACTTATCTGCCTTATCTGGTGCTAATGATACAGCCAAGCAGTGCTATAATTGCCATGGAGTAGGTCATGTCCAAGCCGACTGTCCCACTCTACGAATGTCCGGCACGTTCATCTCTCGGTGCTACTCATGCGGCCTGCCAGGCCATGTCGCCCGCAACTGTCTGTCACTAGTCGCCGCCGCATCAGGAACCACGCCGGTGTCGATATCGCCGGCGTCAAACTTTGCCGCTGCATACTTGAATATGCAGTCGTCCGCAGCCGCCGCCGCCGCTGCTGCCCAGGCTGCTGCGTTCAGAGGGATCCCGATGCGAACAGGCATGGTCCCCACCAGCGCTGCCGCCGTCGCTGCCGCCAACGCCGCTGCTGCCAACTCAACTCCAAGAATGACTTATTATGCTGCGTCTCCCGCCGGGCAAGCCAACGCCATGTCTGCCGCCATGTCTAACGCTGCTGCTGCCGGCCGGGCCGCTACTTGCTACAAGTGTGGCGGTCCCAACCATTACGCCCGGGATTGCCAGGCACAAACCATGAAATGCTATGCTTGTGGCAAGCTTGGTCATATCGTAAGTTGTACCATCTGTCATATTCTATCGGCAGATACTAATTAATAGAGCCGGGATTGTACTGCTCCTAACGGGGGCCCCTTGAGCACTGCAGGCAAGACATGCTACCGCTGTGGAGAACAGGGCCATATCGTGAGTCAACCAGGAGCAATTCAAAGGGAAGAAAAAGTAAGACTGACCACAAATATAGTCCCGGGAATGTCCACAGAACACATCTGGTTCAGGTACCCCTACTCCGTCGTCATCGGTGTCTGCGCCATCATCACTAACTGACGCTTCAACTCTGTCGGGAAGTGAAGACCTGGCAACGTCGCCACCGGTAGTTGTAGTCACCGCTAGCCTTCCGATTGAAATCTCAGTTTAAGACGCCACGGCCAGTGGAGCTTTTTAAAGACTTTTTTTACGCTGGACAAATCATAATAACAGCAGCAATGTTCGGCTACCATTCATTCCACACAGTCATTAGAAACCAGCAACACCACAACAACGACGACACGCCATGTCCATTCGTTCTTTGCAACTGTTCGTCTAATGTGCGACTTTATTCTTTTCTATCGCGTTTAATAGACCGTCTTCCTCTTTTTTTTTTCTTCCTTTTCCATCATGTCACATATATCGATCAAACTCGTGGATTAGCGTATCCAGTCAAAGTCACTTGGTTTTGGATTACACTCTCGGGACGGCCAGGGCGTTCTCTTTTTCACTTATTAGTTAGTTTTATCTATTTTTTTCTCCTCATGGATCCTGTTTACTGTTCAGTCGTTAATCTGTCCTACTGGGGACTAATCCCCGCATGCTTCTTCACAATGGATCTTGTCAACTTGTCCCCCTCCCTTCCCATCGTACCACAGTGACTCGTAGATTGTAGTCGCAACGAGCGGATTGATTCAACTGACTCAACCCAGACTCAGAGACTCTCGTTACTACCCATGTCGTCGCATACCGCCCTATCCGGGTAAACCAGCGAACGATTATTATTTATTATTAACCTCTCTTAATCTGTACGTCGTCAACGTATCTTCACAAACCAAATCTAGAGTGGTTCCGCCCCTCCCCCCGAGATAGATAACTTGCTCTATCGCTCTATCATGGGCTCTTATCAACGCGAGCCCTCCCCTCCGCCCCGCGCAGAGTAAAATGAGACAGAAGCAGGGTGGAAGCAGGAGCGGGAAGCCCCTGAGCTTACCAGAGTTCAGATATGCTTGTTTGTGGATCGTTTTTTGGCGCCTTGACGGCATTATTATTGAGGATTTGGCAGACTTTTTTGAAAAAATACTGTCGGTTATATAAAGAAAAATATGTACATCATATCAAGTGTTTTCCTCGCTATCGTCCTAATCATCACTATCGTCCTCATCGCTGTCGTCCTCATCGCTGTCATCCTCATCGCTGTCATCCTCATCGCTATCGTCCTCATCGCTGTCATCCTCATCGTTATCGTCCTTGCCGTCATCATCGCCTACAGACGACGAAAACGGGTTTTCGGCGATGGTTTCATAACCCAGCTGTTCAAACGCGGTGACAAGTTCATCCACCTTGGAAGGATTACACGCGACAAACAAATGCGATTTGCTGGAGTCAAACAACGGCGTGAAGTAACGGTTCATGACCGCCTGCAAGTCGTCGGCCTTGACAAGTGAGATCGCCTTAAGAAAGCTCTCCATAGAGTTGACGCCTAACCCCTTCATGATCTCCTGCACGTACTTCCTCGTCGCCGCCGGATAATACCCGTTGTCTTGCTCTGCCAACCCGCCGACTATGGTCGACACCGCTCCCTCCACAAGCAGCGGCTCGAATCGGGTCGCGCCGGTAGCGAACCCGTCTACGATCTCCTTTGCGACCGCGATCGCCTTGATCAGATCCGCGCCACGGTAGACCGAGAACGAGCGCAATCCGGACTCGACAGAAGTGGACACATACGCTCCGTACGCGTAGCCGTTGCCGCGGATCCCGCGCCAGAACGGGCCCTCGACCGCCTGCAAGTACGCAGACGCTACCGCAATCGCAGGAATGTCCACATGCTTGAAGTCAGTCAGGCCGTCGCAGTACACGGTAGCGTACGACGACTCCGTCGCCGGCACCGGCAGCACGTACGCTCTACGCCCCAGCGACTTGCCCTCGTCAGATCGATTCAGATACGACCGGGCAATCTCGGTCACCCGGGTTGCTGCCGGTCCTGATAGAGCCGGCACAAAAGATTGCTGCCAGGTGCCAACCGGGTGCGGCAGCTGCTTGACATCAGCAGTTACCACCAACCGCATGTTCTCAGCCGTGAACAACGCGTCTCGCACCGCAGCCATTTTCGCAATCACCGGCCCGGCATCAGTCTTGAGCTGCTGGCTCAAATCTTTCCAGAACTGCTGGTTCGTCAGGTCGTCGTTACTGCGTTTGGCTGACCGATCGGAAAATAGTTTGCCCTGCACCGCAGACCGCATCACCGTACTGCCGTCTCGGGTCAGCGACGGGAACGACATCACCGTCTTGTCCACCGCGACTTGCAATCGCTTGACGTCAAACTTGGCCTGCCACACCAACTTCCGGAACCAGCCGATCGCAGCCGCGTACTTTTCAGGACTAAAATTGAGCTCGAGCGTGATCATCTCATCGAATTCGCCGCCGAATCCAAACGAATACGACTCCGTGAGCGTGTCACGTTTAAGCTGCTTCACTACTTCCTCGTAGCCGATAACTTCTCCACCATCGTCTGACGAAATCGGCGTGGAAAAAAAATTCTGCAAGTACAGAGACAGATACGGCATCAGCTCGACCGGCACCACCAGCGTAGACATGATAATATTCACCCGCGCGAAGTTCGACTTGACATGTTCAAACTGCAGATACAATGGGAAGTCCTCGGCCCCAGCTTCAGCTGAAACCAAAGCTTGAATCTCGTTCTCCGTTGCCACCACTGGTCCTTCCTGCTTGATCGCCAATCCAACCCGGGCTGTCACGGTCTTGATAAATTTGACCTTGGCAGGATCAGGCGCAGTAAAACCAGAAAGCAGCTCGTCTGGAATCGGCTTCTCGTTCTCCTCCTGAGCCAGCTTAAGTTTCTTACCCAGCTCAGCCAGTCCTTCCTCGCCCAATTCCTCCTTGCGCTTCCTGGTCAATTCCTTGGCTTCCTTACGCAGCTTGTCGGCAAGTTTCGCACTAGGCTTGGCCAAAACTGATACATGTGGACGGTCTAATATCCATTTGCGGAACAGATCCATCCACTCCTGCCTGGAGAACTTCTCAACCGCATCATAGTCTGACAGCGTCGCAAGAGACCGCTGCAGATCTTTGCCGCTCACGTCACCATACAGAAAATCTAGTATGGCAACGTCAGCCAGTGTACTCGAGCTGCGTTCGGCTTTGAGCATATACTGCTGTCGATCCCGCTTCACCACATCCTGCATCTCGGCAAAGTCGAACTCGTCGTTGTCGATATGGTCTCGAAGAACTTCGAACACACGCTTCTCCAATCCCGCCAGCTCGGCCAAAGGCACGTTCTGCAGCCACAGGTTGTACGCGGTGTCGCGGAAATCGTCGGTGTACGAGTCAATCTCGCTCGCCAGCGGATCCTCAATCTCGACAAACTTCTTGTTCAAGAGTGACACATCCGAGTCGGTCAGATAAGTAAACAAACACGTCAGCGCCGTCTCAGTCACGATATCCGAATGAGGCGGCCCAATAAACGACACCAGAAGGTGCCCAGAGGATTCATCCTTGTCGGGAAACTCTACGGTTTCAATCACACTTGATTCTGGAAGTGGAATAGCCGGCGAATCCACAAATGGCCGCTTTTTAGCCTCGGTCAACGTCGGCAGCTCATGGTCAAACTTGGTCATGGTATCCAACAGCTCGTCTTTGTCGACCGTGCCAACCACTATGATGCTCAAATTGTCTGGTCTGTAAAGCTGGTGATAGAATTGTCTGATGGTATCGTTGGTCAGCACTCTGAGAGCACCCATCAAACCACCGGTCTCGCTGGAGTACCCACTCGACTCAGGATACAAAATCTTCCTCGCCTTCAAAGTTGCAATCTCACCACCCGTGTTCTCCACCGCTTGCATTTCCGAAAACACAACCCCCTTTTCCTTACCGTCACCGTCCACATGGTAGACCTCGGTGTAGCAGGCAGCATCCGTGAGCGTTGGGTTGATGAGATGGTCGAGATAGACAGGCAACAGCTTATTGAATCCCTCCCAACCGGCAGTGGTGAGCGTGTACACAGTCGAGTCTGTAGCAGTCCACGCATTTGTCGACGAAAACGCTCTGTTGCCGAGGGTGTCCAGCAGACCTTTGTACGGGTATTTTTTTGATCCCATGAAAATCAGATGCTCCTACCACTTTGTCAGCCAATCGTCGCCGCCACCCCGGTTCAAACCTGCCCAGTGCTTACCAATGTGTGAGGACACCCGCTGTCATCCTCAGTCTCTGTAGCAACAGCAAAGTAGCCGTCCACGATAGGCCGTTCCTGCTCGATCAGCACGACCTGCAGCCCGGTCCGGTCCGACCGCCATTTGGTGATCTCCGAGGGAGCAAAGTCGGGCGTGAAATGCTGCAATTGCTTGAGATGCGAGGCCACCATTCTGCTGGCAAACGAACTTATGCTGCGTGAAATCGTCGCGGCCTTTATGCAACAAGATCGGAACCACAGCCGATCAAACTACACTTGATGAATTAAGGGTCTTCAAAAAACACTTTCAACGTGCGGATTTGACTGTTGAAGGTGCCCCCAAGCCGCGGCCACCAACCCCTCATCACGCTGCAGCAAATGTCGCTCGCGAGATTTCAAATGTCGGACGAACAGACAGCGGCTGATGTCGCTCCCGCCCAGCATCTCCACCGGCCTTTGCTATCGCAGGTCCCCGTGCCAGACGACACAACCTGCAATCAATCGATCCGTTCGAGATCCACGCTTCGACCGATGGCGCACCCAGGAGAGAACAGACATGGACTCGGGGTACGTATGGCGCACTGATTGGCACGGTGCTGCCACCGCCCTGCTTGTTTGTTGACGATGTTGACGATGCTGTCGATTCTGTCGATGGGCCGACACTGCACGCGCAATCCGTCGGCTTTGGCGCGTTACCTTGTGGGCGAAGCGAAGACAGCATGCTGACGATAGATCATGGGCTCGAGTATGGACGGCAGCCAGCAGGCGGCCAACGGCGGCAACAGCTTCGTGCGCGGCGGGTCGTCGTCGGACGCTACCATCTATCAGATCCACGCGATGGTTGACGAGTTGCGGAACGACGTCCACAACGATCGGGGACTGCAGCAACAGATGCGGATCCTGGTCGACGAGCTGTCCGGCGTGCGACAGGCCCAGGAGGCGTTCATCTCCACCACGATCAAGGGCTTCGAGGACGGGTTCGCCTTGCTCGAGCGGGAGATCTCCGCGCTCCGACGCGACCTGCACCAAGAAGTGAGCTTGCTACGGCAGCAGACCCATATCGACAACAATAGCATGCTTGACACGTTGCGGTCGTCTTCGTCAGGGTTCGCCAGTGTGGTGGAAATATCTCGCGATCTCGAAGTACTTTCCGAGTCCGCATCGCGACTGGTTACCAGGGCTGGCCAGATGAGAAATGCCGTCGGTTTGGCCAACGACCAGCAGCCGCACCAACAGCAAATGATGGCCTCCATGCAGGACATGGCACGTATCCAGCAATCGCCTATGATTGACTCTGGCATGAACGGTGTTCAGCAGCAGCAGCAGCAGCCTGCCCCGCTACGACCACCCCAGCCGACCCAGCAGCAAGCACAACAAACACGGCCGCAACAGCAACAGCAACAGCAACAGCAACAGCAGCAGCAGCCGCAGCAGCAGCAGCAAGCACAGCAGCCACAGCCACAGTCACAATACCAAGATTTCCAAAGGTACAACAACTACGGCGATACTAATATGACCTATGATAGGCCGAACCCCCCGCCGGCGAGAACTGATCAACACCATCTGCCACCACAACAGCAGCCGCATACCCAACTGGCTCCAGTACAGCCACAACCGCACCCTTCATTACAGCAACAGCAAAGTTCGCAGCAGCAACAACAACAACAGAATGGCTCGTCTGCACCTGCTACACAGTCGGTGCCGCTTCAGCTACCCCCACCACCGTTTATGCGAAACAGCCGCAACACGCCAGAGTATCATCCTTCACAATCACCACCGCTTGCTCCACAACATAAACCGGCCGCCACCTCTGCCACTGGCTCTAGTGGCGATGACGAGATTCCGCTGATGTATGTCATGACTCCGAATCTACCGTCGGTGCGCGAAATCTGGATGGAGTATGCGGAAGGTCTGCAAGGTGGCCCGGATATCAGGACGCTTGAAAAGGCCCACGGCACCCAGTGGCGCGGCGGTCCACGATCAGCACAGAGCCGGAAGTTCCAGCGACGACGAATGCTGTATGAAACGATTGAGCGTGGCCTTGAGAACGGCCGGTCAATAGAAGACTGCTGCAATACGCTTGAACGAATACGATTCAAAGAGGATGGAACCAAACGATCGCTTACGTGGTTACTAGCACACATTCCACCAGAAATCTTCGGTTAAGTCCTGGTAAAGAGATAAAGAACGGTTATGTCTGAATTATTGCGTTCTATAATTTCTTTGTACAAGATCTATATACTCGAGTCTATTATACATTTTAATTCTTAAACAGTTCAGGTAAAAGCTTCTTGAGCTCGTTGAAATCACGAAGTTCATAGTCACCGGCCTTTTCGGCAGGAGGCTTGTCCAAAGGATCAATGTACTGAACCGACAGCTTCCACCCGAATGCTTTCGCGCCACGGATATTTGCTATCAGCATGGTCAGCGTCGTCGATCATAGCACGGACTCTATGAAGATACTTACTCGGACTATCATCAATGAAATAGCATTTACTCTTATCCGTAATCCCGGCGTCTTTCATAGCTGAAAGGGTTAATAGCTTGCGCAAACCGCAGTTCTTATTCTCAAATCCTCACCTCGCTCGAACATCTCTGGCTTGGGTTTGCAAATGAGCACAGGCTCCCCGTAATCACAGAACGTGACGCCATCGAAAAACTCTCCGACTTCAAGTGCTTTAACCACACGCCTAAAACTGTCAGTCACAGGGCTGTATTGGCCAAGATAATGGATGCGAAACATACGACGCGTGGGTTTTGTAAGCGTTTGTGAACAGCCATAACTTGACCTTCGTCTTGTCAAACGACGACAGAAACTCTCGCAGCTTTGGATCTGCAAATAATGAATGAGTACTGATGAACTATTTCTTCTCAGTTGTAGACACGCCTACCTGGCTTAATTATCTCCTTGATGGGAAGGGCATCGTCAACTTTGCTATTGTACTCGAGAGGATCTGATGCGGTTAGAACGAGAAGAGATGTAAACTTATTGCAAACTCGCGCACGTACCAATCTCGTGGTGCCGGACTAAGCCAAACCGTTTAGCCTTCTGAAACACAGTAAAACCACCATCATGCTCAACTAACCCAGTCCCTCAATCGCAAGTCCGTACTCCTATCCATCTCGGTTAGCGATGTTCCGATGTTTGAACCGAGGATGCCAGCCAACCCACCTTGTAGTACTTTTGGTGAAGCACAGAAGCATCATCAAAGTTTAAATCCAGCTTCTCCATAAAGTAGTCGTCAATCAGCTTGGCCATGATGTCGTGGATCCGGTAGGACCGCGGATAGAGACCTAGACGGTTAGGACCAAGACCACCCCCCGGCTTGGACATTCGCGGACTACATACAATTGTCGATATCGAAGAAAAACACGGCCCTGTCATCTGTCTGGGACTGCACCTGTGCATCAGTCATTGTAACTCCTTTCCAGTACCGATTTTGCTCTTGATTTTAGTAAAGATATATCAGCATCTAAATCTTGTTCTCGATACCCGGGCTCTGCAAACCGCGTCTCGCTGCCAAAAACTCTCATTAACTAAGGGTCTGGTACCGACGACATTTTGATTCTTGTTGTAGCACGATATACATGGTGCGTCGCTTCCGACTACCACAACAAGGCACAAACACCAAGCATCACCGTATTAGTCTCGACTGTCGATTGATCGATCGATCCAGGCGAATACTGAGAGATCTCAGGCCCATATTCCACGTATACCACTGTTTTTTTACAGGTCTGACCTGAGAGTTGCTCCACGCGAAGGAGAAACGAACAGAGTAATTTGCTCTCGATCGCATTTACACTATCCTTGAGTGACCTCCATGAGACCAGTGAGTTTCAAGGCTGCTCGAGGGAACAGTAGCAGCCGAGGTCGGGGCCGTGGTCGGGGCCGCGGATATGATAACAACTATTCGGGATCGTTCGGCGGACGAGGTTCTGCCGACGTCAAACCGGAGGTAAACTTCGATCCTTACCGGTATTCAAACCAGGAAAGTGACACCACCAGAAATGGACCAACTTTTGACAGCTATCGGCCACAAAACAATCGCAACAATGAACAGTTTCGAGGAAGGAATTCGAACTCGTCGTATCCTAATAGTTCTGAGCAGCCGACTAGTTCGCGTTCTCGATACTATGACGACGACTCTAAGACTTCTCGCGAGGAGACGGGAGAGCACGATACGCAAGATAAGGAAAATGGTTCGCTCCCCGTGCAAATGGAACCTGTGCGATTTGAGCGTCGCAAGGAGCCTGTCAAGTTTAGCTCTGCCGCAGCTCCCGCAGAGCCCGACGGCGACCGACACGAAGACACAGAGCAGCCCGCGGTCATTTCTCAAAAGCTGATGGTGTCTTTCTCAAAACTACCAGCAAAAGGCTACGGCAATGATGGCGAGCTAGCCCAAGATTTACGAAATAGGACGGTCCCTAATGACCAAGTGTCGCATGCGCCACCTCCTGCCAAACAGCCTCCTGCACCACAGCAGGCTACACGAACTCAGCCCCCAAGACAACAACCAGCTAAGCAGAACAAATCTGACTTTGCAGATAAGGGCGATGGAGCGCAAAATGCTACAGCCAATTCATCTACTAAAACGATCACATCTGGTGATCGGTCGGCTCAAGGAGACGATAAGAAGACTCGTGACAAGCCGCAAGCGGCGACAGAGCAGAAGCAGCAATCCACAACAGCAACTGCAAATTCTAACAAACGGAAAGTTCAAGATTCTGCTTCTTCTGATCCCGATGTGCCTGCTAAGGCAGTTAAGCTGAACCGTAAACCGGCTACTATGCCACCTCATCAGACTGAACTCGGTGACTCTGTTGACTTGGTAACGGAACACGCTCCTCCTGAAGAAACTGCTGCGCCATTATTTTGTGTTGACGTGGAACCGGCACATGCTCCAGCTAAAGAAACAGCTACTGTACAGGCAACGACAGCAGTTTCCGCGGAGTCGACAAACGTTAAACCTGCATCAGCACCAAAATCAACACCTTTGTCTGCACCTGGTCCACAATCGTCTCAACAGGCTTCGGCTCTGACAGCTCCGGTTCCGAGCGACAAACCTGCGTTTGGTCCGCCACCAACGAAGGAGGTACCTTCTGTGTCGGATTCAAATTTCAAGCCTAGGACTGCTGCCCAGGAGCAGTCATTGCAAAAAGTATTTGAGGAAGTGAGAAATGAACGTGTCAATTGGGCCCGAGCAGCAGTTCCGGCCAACTCTTCTACTGCAGAAAACAATGTCCAATCCAAGCAGAGTCCTGGTGCTGTACCCACTGCGGTCCAAGCTCCTGATCTGCCACGGACTAGTCCCACAGGTAACGCTCCAATTAAGGCTGCAGCTCCAGTCACGGCTGCAGTTCCAGGTAAGACTGCAGCTCCAGTCACGGCTGCAGCTCCAGGTAAGACTACAGCTCCAGGTAAAAATGCTTCACCTGCACCTGCACATGTTTTTGTTTTTAGTTCTACCCCGTCTTCCGCTCCTGTATCCACACAGGCTCCTACTCTGTCGCGGGCCAGTTCCCAAGTTAAGGCTTCAGCCCCAGTCAAGGTTTCAAATCCTGGTGCCGCTCATGTTACCTCTCCCAGTTCAGATCTTGCCTCTATTCCCACAGTATCTACTGCTATGATTCCCCCGCAAATTAGGCCACCACCGGCCAAGTTGGCCGCGAACTCGACAAAGCCATTTTCTGTAGTAGCGTGGTCGGCAACGGAGAGCAATGGGATAACAAACGGTGCATCGCTACCGGCACAAAAGCAGGCACAAAATGAGCATGGTAACGGTTCTGCGACACCTGTTGCCGACGACAGTTCGAACAAGGCCGTCAGGCCAACGTCGTGGTACAAATTGCCTGACTGGGTTACTGTTGTCAGCAAGACTTCCTCTCTGTCTCCGGAGACAGCGGAAGCGAGTAAGAGCGCATCTCCTGCTGCCGTAGCTCCGATCCCCGCAACTCAAGACTTGCCTTCTGTTTCAACGACAGCGGCTTCATCAGCAGCGGCTACACCGCCACCGGCCCAGGTCACGACCACTACCCCGCCGGTTCTACCAACAGACACTCCAATGCCTGATGTGCCTCTACAGGTGCCAGAGAAGCTTCCTGAGCCCGAACCGTCTACGTCTACTGCTTTGGTAGTATCTACTGAAACTGCGACCGAAAGACCAGCGACGATGCCTTTTGATGCGGAAGTTGAATGCCAAAAAATTATCAACTTGCGAAATAAGCTGTTGCTCAGTAGTGTTGTGCCTCGATTTAGTATACCCTTACAACAACAACAGCAGCAGCAGCAGCAGCAGCAGCAAGCTTTGCTGAGTATTCCCCAAGCGGAGATTTTACGGCAGCAGGAGTCCATGCTACCGGCTACGGTAACAACAGGGGACATTTCGCAGCACCGGTCGCAAAATTTATCCGAAGGCGAGGTAGAAGAAGAGGACGGAGAAGTGTATGATCCTGCCGACTATCGATGGCGACCGCCGCCGCGGACTCAGCCGACGCCGCTATCTTTCCGGAGTGATGGAAGTAGACACCGCCGGATGGGACCGTTCAGACCTCCACCTCCGTCTTCGTCGTTAGCAGCAGCTCCAATTGAGCTGCCGTATGATGAAGCGGATGAAGACGCTTATAATTACCGCAACATGATAGACAGGACATCTGACCGAACCCCGTATCGTCGCAGAACCAGTCCGCCGCCGCCGCCGCCGCCAGCGCGACATCAACCGCAGCCTTGGGAATATCTCGATCGATATCAGGAAGACGAACGACAGAGACCGGCCGATTATTATTACAGATACGAATCACCCGCACCACCACCGCCCCCCACACAACAACATCAACTACTACTTCCGCCTGTTGCAGCAGTCCCTCTTAACCCGCCACCACCAAAACCATACATCAGAGAATACGGGCCCCCGATTTATAGTGATCAACCGACGTACAGAAGCGGGCAAGCGTCTTACGACGAAGTGTACGATCGAATCGCCTACGAACGGCAACGCCATGACCCGTACCACAAGGAGTACGAGCGAGATATTTATTCCTAGAGTTTTTGATGTCCGCATTTATTAGGCAGTTGTTTTATTTATTTTGCTACTATGGTCATGTTCTTTCTACAACTTTTTATAAGTAAAAGGTTTCTTTATCGATAATACAATAATACAGAAATTTTTTTTTTAGGTATATTATCTACACAGACTTTAACCAACCCATTAAAACCAGAGAGATCCTTTTGCGAATCAGACAATATCCCAAAAGACATAAAAATAAACGGTTAATTTTAAGTGAAAACAAGAGACAAAAATCAAACGATTTAGTCCTTGGTCTTCTGGGTACCTCTGAGCAGACCGGTTCTTCTGGCGGCAATGAGACCAGCCTTTTGTCCAGCAACAGCACCTCTGCTGATGGTGGAGGCCTTACCGATGTGCTGATGGTTACCACCACCGTGAGGATGGTCGACAGGGTTCATGGCCACACCACGAGTCTTGGGCCAAGAGTTGCGCTTGACCTTGTACTTGTGGAACGCACGACCGGCCTTGAGCAATGGCTTGTCGACACGGCCACCGCCGGCAACGACACCGATGACACCACGGGCGTCCGAAGACACGATCTTCTTGGCACCCGATGGGAGTTTCAGACGGGTCTTGCCCTCGTCAACGTTGTGTCCGATGACAATGGCGTAGTTGCCGGACGTGCGGGCAAGCGCACCTCGGTCGCCGACCTTCTCCTCGACGTTGGAGACAATCGTACCCTCGGGCACGGACGAAAGGGGCAGAACGTTGCCGACTGTGAGCGCGGCCTTCTTGCCGGCGTAGATGAACTGGCCAGTGTAGATGCCCTCGTTGGCGATGAAGGTCTCCTCGTGCATCTTGTACTTGTAGGGGTCACGGAACACGACCTTGGCGAGCGGGGCGCCACGACCGGGGTCGTGGATGATCTCCTTCACGATTCCGCGGATGTATCCATGACGCTCGGAGTAGTCAAGGGTTCTGAGCTTGGCGGCACCTTTGCGCAGACGGGTGTGGGAAGTGAAGATGGATCCCGCACCCTTTCTCTGGTTGCGAATGACACGACCTGCACAACATTGTTAGTACACCAACAACCAAACCAAACCAAACCAAAAAAAAAGAAAAGACGAAGCGATTTCTGACGACGACATCTGACAACGTACCCATTGTATGAACTGGTTTGATGAGTTTGAACGGACGTGCGAGTGTGTGTGTGTGTGTGTGGTGCAAAAGACAAATTCGTTAACAGGTCAAATCACGATCGCTCCCTCAAACAACAAGTCAGAGTCTCTCCCACCTACTCTTGCTTTCGCTAGGCGGCTGGCGGCGGCGGCGGCGACGACGACGACGACGACGACGGCGTGCAAAATACTCAAGCCAAAAAAATAGCGTGACTGCGCTAAATTTACTAGGGCACCAAAATATTTAACTAGGGCTAACTTATTAAGGTAGGGTAACTGGTTGTCAGCCACCATCACGTGAGGCAAGTACGAGCCCCCCTGGAGTACCCACGGCGTTAACCCGGCGTTTCGGCAGCGTCGGTAGTGTAATCAGTTTGCTGGCAGCCGAGATCAGCTCACGTTTCGACGAGGCAATATAGCAGCAGTGTGGACATGTACGGGGGATAGACTGTGCTGCAATTTAGTCACGATCGTGGACCGCAGTCGCGTCTAGACCGGACCGTCTGCGGATGTCTGCCGTCCAATCGCAGGGGGAAGGGGGGGGGGCCGGCGACGGACGACCCAGCTTCAAATCCCGGGGCGCAGAAAGTCCGGAATAAATGGATCCGAGCAGCACGGTAAGGCCCGCGAATGATGACATGCAACCTGGTTTTAGCGACCGCTTTCACCAACCGCTTTCACCAACCACTCTTAAACTGCGCGGTCTACCTCTGGTTTATCGATGTTTGCAGGATCTCGAGCACAGACAGTCTATTTTGACTGAAGATCACAATGCCTTCGTACGCAGACGTCGAGTCCTGGTCTCGGCAGGTCGTCGTGCCATCGCCGGCAATCGCGGCTTCTCAACCGCCGCCGCCGCCGCCGCCATTGTCAGCACACAGCAGCACACGACGGTCGTTCGAACAGCAACAACTACAACTACAGAGACGGACGTCCAGCAGCGATGCGACCAGGACGTCCAACAATGACCGATATTCGTCTGCAGCCAGAGATCTCCGGCCGCTGGCCGTGGCGGCAGCGGCGGTGTCCGCCATCGCGTCCTCGGCCGGTTCCAACAGCAATGCTGATGATCTTCCGTCACCAACCTCCCCACAACTACTCTCGCCACAGTCAAGGCTGTCTTCAAGCACATCACGATCTACAAACCGCTCAAGACAAGGCGAGCGGGCGCACGGCACCGGTCCCGAACCCGCAACCGAGGACGCGCTCGATGGCTCGCCGTCACCACTGGCCCCGGTTTTATCCGTCGCTTCCACCCAAACACAGCTGTACACACCGATTGTGCAGGACTCAGCCGGCAGCTCCGGCACGGCTATTGCATCCACTGCCTGTGCGACTAGTCTTAACGGCAAGTCTGGCCGAAAGTCATGTGCTTCTGGACGGTCGAGCAACGACCAACCTGGTCGCCAGTGTCGACAGCAGTCGTCCTCATCGTCTTCGCGAAATAAGGAACCATCTAACGTCAAAGAAAAGTCTCCCGGTTGCTGTACCATAATGTGAAAAAAAAAAAAAAAAACTGCTCCTCTTTTTTCCTGCCTACGGCAATCTTTTACTGTACATAAGTCTTGTCCGGGCCATCCCCCCGTGTTCAAAGGCGCCATCAAAAGTCTTTGGGAGCATATTTTGAGATCGATCTCTTTTATAGCTGAATTTGATTAGTCTTCGTTACTTGTATTATATAGAATATATGCAGTGCATTCATTTAATCGCTATTGTGTCGGCTGATCGTTCTCTACTAAAAGTTTGCATTCAGTTGGGAAGACTGCTTCAGCACTGCCATCATTCATAGAGTAGCCGTATGACCGATACTTGGCCAAATTAGTAGTAAAAACTTACGTTGACAAACTTCTGTAGAAGTGTGTCAATAATCAACATATTCTTCATGATCTGAGCGTTCCGGACCGCTGGTACTGCCCTTGCATAGACGATTATGAACTCATCGCTCGGGTCTTGTATCTGCTGCTACCCGAGTGGTTCTCGCGAATTTAATCTGCTCAGGGGAAAGCAAAGCAGGCCGGGAGCAAGCGAGGTCGTCGACCGTGAAGGACAGAAACATTATCATACGATGATCATCCGGCAGTTTGCGGGACCAAATATCTTGCGTATCGTCAATGGCGCAAAAAGGCCGTTTTGTTCAAGTGCATTACGGCAGCTGAGGCAACCGTCGTCAGCGCACGACTCGCTGGCATCATTCATGACGTATGCCGAGATCCGCAAGCTAAACAAAGCGTCGAAAGTATACGTCGGCACGTTGTTCGAGTACCTTGTGCTCGAGACGGCCCAGAAACAGTTGAAAATGTCACTGATCCGATTAGGCGGCGCCAATGATCGCGGGATTGATCTGCGTGGATCATGGTTGCTGCCTTCTCAGCGTGACATTGCTGAAGCACAGCAACAGTCTGAAGAGGTCAAAGTGATAATCCAGTGCAAAGCTCATCGCAAAAAACTGAGTCCGCTACATTTCCGCGAACTTGGCGGTGCGCTTGTGGATGAGTTCTTGGATCTGTCGCCATCGTTGCAACTGGACGGCATGCGCACGATCGGGATCCTCGCCAGCCAGTCTCCGGCGTCTCTTATGGGGCTACAGACTTTACGAAGAGCTACACAGCCACTTGCATTTATGCAGTTTGCTGTTAATGACAGCATACAGCCTGAAGCAATAATCCGGCAGCTCGTGTGGAATGATGCTGCTCAAGCTGTCCTCGGGCCTGATATTGCTGCCGTCCAGGTCCACGCCGGCACAAAAAAGCAGCGTATCAAGGTGGTCAGAACATGAGTTAAAGGAGCAGAATTCAAATTGTAATTATGTACATTAAGCGAGTTTGACATCTAGATTAGTAATACGAAAATCCCATCCGCAGTCTCCGCATGGCGACATACGAGATCACGCCGGTGACCGCTCCAGCAACGTTTCCAAAGCTACTACCATTCGAAGGCATTCCGCTCATATCAGACACAACTCCTCTCAAATCAAACCTAACTGGTTAGCAGGTAAGCCCCGCAACAACAAACGATGAACTCACACCAAGAACAATGCCAATGGCATCCAATTCCGCATCGGCACGACTCCAAATAACATGCTCCGTCCATGAGGATCTATCAATGTTTGGACCGTCAGCAATGCCATGATCGCACTCATGGCCCCGTTGATCGTTGCAAACTCGAACCCGGTGATCCTCATCGACGAGCTCCTCGACAGGTTCCATGCTGCCGTAGCTGCCGTGCTGGCCACACCAGCTAGCAGAAAAATGGCTAGTCCCGCCCGACCAGTGATCCCTCCGCGGGGATACAATGTGGTAAGCGAGTACAAGACCAAGCTAGACGACACAACATGCGACAATGAGGAGTGGTCAAACGAGGCCGTGACGAGACTGGTTAATCCAGATACAGTCCCGGACGCGACAGCGGCGGCTGACGACGACAGGTGTAGAAACGACAGCGACGGGAAAACATTCTTGAGCACGAACGCGGCAAAAAACACCCCTATCAAACAGTAGCTCGCTTCCGTGAAAGTTAGAAATCTAAAATCTCGGCGCAGCTGGCGGACACGGTTCGGCAGGTTTCGTCGATAGTAGTTCCAATTCGATATCGCCCGTGTCTGATGCTGTGCCAATGACGATACCGTGCTTGGCGTTCGATGGCGGTACAGCGGACGGGACACCGCTAATGATGACAACGATACTCTCTGTGTAGAAGACTTCTGGCTTAACGGCATCCCGACTGTCCAAGACTGGCGACAGCTAACCGAAAACTGCAGCTGAACTGACGACGACGACGACGACGACGACAACGACGACGGCCAGGGAACCGTCATGTTCCAGATCTTGGAACCGACAGTTATACCCGGTCGAGCAGTACAGCCGCGAAGACCAACCGTCCACAAGGTATTCACTGCCGGTCGTAGTCCAAACATCGCCCAAGACATTCGCTGCAATTGGTTTGCTCCTGACGATGGACTCTGATGCTGGACCGTCCAAATTGAATGTTGGGACCTTCTCCAAGTTTAGTCGGCCTCGAACTCTCAAGCTCCACGCATGATCTGACCAAGGGATCGGTACCCATACACTGCTAACTGAACGACGTAACGAGTTAGCGCGGCATAAGTAAGGCAGAAACGATTATAGCTAGTTATTGTTTTAAACCGAATATAATAATTAAAAGGTCTGAGCAGTATAATGAACATATCTACCGAGGACAGGTAAACATCCTACAAACCGCGTCTTACGCGTTTCAGATGCATCCGGGTGACATTTGAGACCCATCCAGACGGCTTCAAATACATTCAGATTGTTAGGCATATATTACAAAATAGAATTAGACGAAACGAAAAGATATGAATTGATATGAAATGAAATAAAAAATGAAAATGAAAATGAAAATGAAAATAAAATAAAATAAAATAAAACAGGCTGCTGAAGTGGAAACGGTAAACGAAAAAAACATGTGGGAAAAATTTAACTTGAACGACGACAGGACATGTTGTGAGAAAATCACCATGACGACGTTGACTTTTATTCTGATGGTGCCGGAGCAGCAGCAGGAGTGGAGACAGGTGCTGGAGCAGGTGCTGGAGCAGAAGCCGGAGCGGGAGCAGCAGCCGAAGCAGGAGCCGAAGCAGGCGCTGCAGCCGAAACAGGAGCAGGAGCAGGCGCCGGAGCAGGCGCCGAAGCAGTCACGGTTGCCGATTCCAGAGATGCAGACTCTTTGGCATCGCTAGGTGCAGGAGTAGATTCTTTAGCCGGAGCGGGTGTCGTCGACGAGCCCGCTTCTGCCTCTGACGAATTGACAGCACTGCTGCCACCACGGCTGCCACCTCTTCCTCCACGGCCTCTCATAGCACCACCACGCTCGACACGGTCGACACGGTCGCCACGGCCACCACGTTCACCACGGCCACCACGCCCACCTCTGGATCCAGGCTCTCTCTTGGGACCGTCACCGCTACTGCCATCGGCAGCATCTGCAGCCCGCCAGTTAAGCCGACTACTGCCACCGACCACGCTTGAGCTAGGCCCAAATGCAGAGGGTGCCCGAGGATTACGCAAGACACGCGTATCATTCAAAATCGACACTTTTCCAATCTTCTCGGTTTTGACTCTGGTCATGGCTGCCTCGGCATGTTCTAATGTATCAAAATACACATGACCATACTTGTTGTTGCTCATCTGAGAAGTACGAATCAGAATGGACTGAATGAACGGCCGATCTTGTTCAGCAAATTGCTCCTTGATCACATCTTCCGGCTCATCCGCCTTTAAAATCCACAAACCAGGTCCTCTAGGTGGCCGAGGCAGCTCCTTCGATCGCTCGTGTTTGGTAGACCCCTGCACCGCACCTGCTTCACCTGCCACCGCAGACTTCTCGTCCCCATTTGTCCTTTTAGATTGAGCACCATTGACAGTTTTGCTGGATGGTGCCCCTGATGCCGGCTTCTGTTCACGCCGATACTTGAAATTGAAACCTTCAGACCGCGACTCGGTCCCGATCTTGCCGTCATTAACATTTAATACCAGACTTCCATAGTTAATATCAGTCAGATTGAAATGCCACAGGTTTCTGAAACCAATATCGTCCTTCTCTCGTTCTGTTCCTGGTGCCGGCTCAGCACTTGTCGGCATGCCTTTGATCACAGCCAATGCATTCTCAATCAGCTGCTTCTGAGTAGGGTTATTGGCAATAACTGGCTCAACCTCTGGCTGAACGATACGCCATACATCCATGAACTGTGCACGAGCAGCAGCCAGTTTTCCGCGGAAGTAATCAAACGTGGGATTGACTGCGTACTCGTTGTAACTGCATCCGTATCGGAAATGTAATCCACCAGAAATCGAAAAATCAGCTTTCAGCACAAGTGAAAGTTGGGCAAGAATTCCTTCCCTGGCAGGCGACGCATGTGAGATGAAGATTCTAGTTTCCGTCTCGTCAAACGCACGGGATGCAGTGTCGATTAGTTCACCTATCTGCAATAGAGTCGTCCACGTTGTACCGCTACCTCCAGCAATTGTGGTTCGGCCCGACCCATTATCAAACAGCTTATGCATTACCAGCGCACCGCCAAGTCCTAGCAATCTGAACTTGATTCCAGCACCCGTATCAATCAGATGAGTCGCGTGCTCGTCCACAATATTCAAGTTCGGTATCTTGTATTCACCCGATCGAAATTTCTCCAGCAAGCTAACATCCTCGCATGCACCATGAATTGCGTACACGGGAACCTTGAGCGTCAAGCTGCCCGACAAGAAATCTTGCAACTGCGAAAGAGATCGGTTGGTGAGATAGTGACGCAGCTCCGTCCCATCTTGGGGCAACTGACGAGACTCCAACAACGGCGAGTATTGCGCTACATGACGCAAAGTTCTATCAAAAAGAGTTAACAACCTCTAAACTAGTATTCCAATTATTAAACGGATCCCAAACTTACTTGTCTGACATCCGTGGCAGACTATCGCGGTCATAGAAACCAAAATCACCGGTATGAATGATGTACGCGGCATCATGCTGTTCAGCCAATTGATTTAGCAATGTGAGCTGTCCTAAATCTATTAAAATCTGACCCTATCGAATATCGAACAGATTTCTGTCGTGCTGCTCTCCTGTCGATTGAAATCGATCTATATGAATGCAGCCAATAAAACATACCCCTAACATCAGCAACGCACAAAATCCGAACTTTGTTAGCAGTCGTGATGACATGTGGTGCCGCCGATCCATTTGTCTTCTAGATAGATATGATTAGCATTTCATGATCCGGGCAAAATTTCTGCTAGCAGAATCAGCTCTGCAGCTTTCCAAGGCTTTGTTCGCGCGCGTTTGGTGCTAGGGGAACAAACCCGATCCAAAACTTACCGAGGCCATAATTTGTAAACTGTCTAAATAAAAAACACCCTGCTGTTGAAAAAGAACTAACCGCAAATGCACGCCAATAATTAACACACTACAGAATCAAGGAAGATTCCTGATCGTCGTAGTCATAAAAAGTGCGGACTTCCCACAACTGCCAAAACACTTTTGTTAAATTCGCGTGGAAGCTCCGCGGGTATTCATTACCCGGATTCAAATACATGGGGCTCGTACCTGAAATTCGTCCTATGTTACATGCCGGTTTGATTCTTCTTGTACTATTTACTCTTATCTCTTAGTGAGTTATAATGTTCACCAAGTCCGTAACTATGCTTGTAGTAAGCCAACCATAGCTCGGCTTTGGTGCCATCCTCATTCATCCGTAACTTTGACCGCCCGCTCATGACCACAGACACCGGACAATCGTATTCTCTAGCCAGCGCTAGAATCTCCATATCACCTCCCCATATGGCCGTTGACTCCAGTTCAACACAATATGGCTCAACCGCCTTAATAGACATGGTCGCTTCGTCAAATAAAAATGGGCTGAATGTGTCGGGATCGGCTCGAATGTGGTCCGCCGCTTGATGGCGGAGCTCGGATACGGTCCTGGTAACATTATGCCGTTGCTGTAGCTGATCCGCCAGCGCAGCGAACAAGCAGTGGCCATCGGGTATGATCTTATTGGTTAGACTTGATCCGTATGTCCCGCCAACTTGAACTTACATCTTTCTCCACCAGCCCTAGACTATCGCATAATGCTCTGATGTTCTCTGTCTCAATCTTACGCAGATCTGGAGCATTGGCAGCTTCAATTGCAGCCTCGGCAGCAAGCTCTTCCCTTTGCGCCTTTTTCTTTTCTAGCCTCGCCTTTTGCCTGTTCTTTTTACTGCCGCCGTTTGAACCTGACGTAGACTTGGAAGCCGGAGCTGGAACCGGAGCTGGGGTAGGCTCCTCCTCGTGTTCGATCGCCATTGAAAGCTGCGCAAGAAGCTGATCAGGCGATAGATCTCCCTCTTCTTCTTCCTCCTCGTCGTCGCTGTTCTCGTCTTGTGTTTCTATGGGTGAAGCGTCGCCTGTGTTTCTCTTCTTTGCCTCCTAATATATTAGTTTGAACGCCCACGCCAACACCGGCTTACCACATATCAGCTAACCTTGATCTCACGAGCATGTTTTTCTGCCAACTCCTGTTCGAGTTGCTCACATTTCTGCAAGATCTCTTTTTTCTTTTTCTTTTCGCCTTTGGTCGCCTGCTTTTTCATGCTTGTCACTGTCGCCACCAGATCTCGACTTTCCTTACGATGCCGAGCCAGCATTTCATCTGCATTCTCCGTGGTAGACTGTGATGACTGCGCTTCCATTTTAGAATTGTGTTTTGCTATCGTATCGCAGGTATTGCCTATCAGTGTAGTCTAGTAATGTACACATGACTGCGAAGTTACGAAGCCTTGGCGGAGTCGACTCGGGGAGTCGAGGTCGAACCTGTAACCCCTGGATTTTGGTACTTCGACATTCCAGTCTGCCACATCATATACCAACTGCAACAACATTGACATTGATTGTCGTATACGATGGGGTCAGAGTAACAAGAAAGGAGATCATGGATAAACTGTATCTCTTTATTCTTTTATTTGCATTCAGGCTTGCCAACGCGCTTTCGCTGCGAACATATTTCCAGCCTGACGAGTTTTGGCAAGCGCTAGAACCTGCTCATGAATTTGTATTTGGCTACGGATATCTCACATGGGAATGGCGCAATGGTCTTAGAAGTATACTTCATCCTCTAATATTTGCCGGTATATACCAATGCGTCAAATTTTTTGATCTTGGTGACCAGGCTCTCGTGAGTTCTTGTCGGATCTTGTGTGTTACAGCAATCTGACTGTTAGATCACTGGTCCAAAGATAGTTCAAGGACTTCTTGCAGCAGTTGCGGATTACAATGTTGTCATGTTTGCCGACTCAAATTATGGATCCTCTGTTGGCAACCTGACTTTGCTCGCGACTGTGACGTCTGCGTTCAATTTCTTCGTGTCATGCCGAACGTTCTCAAATTCTCTGGAGATGACTTTGTTCATTACAGCTCTAGGCTACTGGCCACTTGATACAGGTGTTAATAGGAAGCTGAACACATATGATCTGGCAAAAGCTTTAGCTTTAGCCGCCATTGCGTGCGTGTTCAGACCGACAAATGCCATTATATGGATATACTTGGGAACTCAGCTTTTTTTGAAGCAACGATCGCTCAAGATCCTTGCCACTGCTGTTGCAATAGGGTAGGCTATCTATTCATTAAGAGAGACTTTAAACTGACTTATTAGGACTACCATACTATCAGTCAATGCAGTTATAGATATATGGTATTACAACCGCGTTACCTTCCCTTTAGTCAACTTTGTCAAGTTCAACGTCGTCGAGTCTCTCTCATCATTTTACGGTGTGAACAGGCAGTTATATTACATAATTGAGGCCCTACCTCAACTACTAACGGTATACTTGCCGTTTTTTTTCCATGGACTTGCGGTTTCTTTCCGCAAATCCGTTCTACCCGGCATGACCATATTTGTGATATTCGTTTATTCGTTGATAGCTCATAAAGAGGTACGGTTTATATTTCCGTTGCTACCGGTCTTTCACATTTTTAGCGCGATTTCGCTCAGACGGTTGGAAATTCTGCGACGACCAAGATTACGAATCACGTTTATCATTGCTCTGATACTAATTAATGGACCACTTACCTTCTACGCGTCGTTCATTCACCAGCGCGGAGTCGTTGACATCACAACTTATATCCGTCAGTCACCCGAAATCACAAGCGTAGGTTTCCTCATGCCGTGCCACTCAACGCCATGGATGAGCCATATTCACCGAGACATAGACGCGTGGTTCCTAACTTGTGAACCACCTCTACAAGGCGCCAATCTATCGCTATACAGAGACGAAGCGGACGTGTTCTACGACGATCCAACCTTATTCTTACAATCGAACTTCCCTGAACTGGGCACTGTCAGTACGAATGGCGCTAATAGACCATGGCCCTCGCATCTAGTCTTATTCGGCGCTTTGCAACAGACTTTTGAAGAGTTCGTGGGTGATAATTACTCCGAAGTAAAGAGAGTTTTCAACAGTCACGTTCATGAAGATTCCCGTCGAAAAGGCGATGTTATTGTCTACAAGAGGACATTTTGACAATGTAAATATAGACCACACCTCATGTATTATTAGTACATTACTCGCGGCATCAGATCATAAGCATATACACTGTCCCATAAAATACGACTTTGAGTTTTTATTCCCAGGTAACCTTGGCGCATTCCATTTGACCAGTGCCTTGGTCCGTCCAGGTAACCAACAGTTCTTTGCCGTTCGAGTCTGGGAAAGCCCAAGGATGAGCATTCATGCAGTAATTGAATCCGTGCTTGGGAGCGTCAAGTTGATGCAAGAGCTCGTCATTTGTCCAGGGACCTTCAGGCCTTGGTGCCGACCGCATAATGATCTTGTTGTCGGCCCACATCGTACACCCGACCATGACAAAGCAGCCGTAATGGCGAGACCAAAATACGGTACCGCTCTGAAGCTTCCAAAACAGCTCACCGATCTTAGACGGATCTTTGGACCAGCCCGGTTTCCCCCAATATTCATATGCACTCTTGTCCAGCGGTTTATCCTTTGGAACACGGGCAACAAATACTTTACCGTCCTTGGTACCGTAGAGGTAAAGCCAATCGTGATCCACCAACGTTTCCCAAGAACCCCATTGAACATCATCCTGCTAGGTCAGACTAGTAAACAATAAAGCAGGAAATTAATATTACCTTATCAAACAAGGACTCTCTCATGCATCGCTCAATATGAATTTTTTGATCAGGGGTCATAGTGACCTTCGCGATCTGAGTGCCGTCATCGATGTTATCTTTGAGCTGAGTGCTCATGGTTCTTCCCTTAGTAAAGAATACCCATCCTCTAAGTAATTAGATCTAGGCCTTGCTCAAATGAATGAATTCTTGTACGTACTCCCCAGGCGAGGTCTCAGCAATCTTGGAGAACGACCACAATATAACCCGCTTCTTACCGCCACCGGCATTCTCGTGGTTAAAGCGATGCTCTTCATCCGTGAAAGGGATGAACTGAGCTGGTCTTCCTTCACGATCGACTTCGAGATACTTGCTCTTGGTGGGATTGTTGGGGAACCCGATAGCGCCGGTCGACGTGATCAGACCGATCATCTGGCCGTTCTTGTTGTGCGGGAACGTGTCGCCGAATAGAAACACTGGTACTCCGCGCAAAGTGGACGAACAGCCAATGTCACGAACGTACTTATGTCCATTTACTATCGCATCATATCAGCATACGGCATTCCAACTAATCTCAAAAATGAATTGTCGGGGGACCAAACCATCTGTCAGAGTTCCGATGCGCTCGAACTTCTTAACCTTAAGCGGTAAATGTCCGTTTGGCATAGTGACAAGCGGATATCGATTTGTGCCTGACTATTGCAATAATTTGGATAGACGTTTGAGTCAAAGAGAATTACAAAGGTTGTGGAGCACAATTGATGTCTACGGATGATCATAAATTGAGTCGAATACGGCTTTAGATTGACACCGCCCCCGATGCCGCACTGACGTCAGTCGGGGATACGCGACGAGCCGTGCCGTTCGCAAATGATATATCTCTTAAGTCGCATTACGACAGCAATTTCCAAAAATATTAGCATTAATGCTAGACTAGGTGCATCCCAAATATAAACAAAAAAACTTATTCATCGTATTTAATATTCGCCTACGGGACGGTCTACCAATTGCACACCAGCGAATCGCGATTGGACACTGTCCACGACCGGCTCGTTAATTTCGTATTGGTCTCCCTGATCGTTGTCCTCAATAGAGCTGATATCACCACCAACCAGATTGCGACCTTGTAGACTTATTCTTCGAGGAGCAACCTCCCCATCATCGCTGTTGTTCGCGACCATTTCCGACTCATCGTGATGCGCATCTCCATTATTATCAGAGGGTTCAATAATTCGAGGAATGTTGAATCCGCTACCTGACTTGAAGTGTCCCCGTCTCGTAGGTGACTCAGGTTGAGCCAATGGGGGCGACGGCAACCTTGTACCAGAACCAGCATTATCTGATCCTGACTGAGGTAATATTGATTGCCGCTTTCTAGACGATGGGGTCAATACCAACGGGATCCCGGGACTTGTCACAGTAGTCAGAGTGTCTCGAGTGCGAGGTACAGGCGACGTAGCTCTATTCGCCAGCATCTGTCGGTTACGCTCTTCAACCAGTAATCGCCTGTTGCTCTCGTCTGTTGACGCCACGCGATGACGGCCACCAGATCCTGAGCGCTTGAGCTTGGAAAAGATCTCTGCTCTATATTTGAAGAGGTCCAGTAGAAGTCTGTAGCCATGACGATCTTCAAATGTGAGGGGGCTCTCAACACGAGGACGGAGAATCAGTCGCGAAAACTCATGGGCCAACTTAAACTGATATTCTTCATCTGCCGACGTGACATCCATTAAACGAGTGAGATGTGTAATAATTGCATCCAAGGTAGCCACGTTGCAGATTGGTAACTGAGCCAGCATTTTAGTCAGAGGTTCAACGATGTCCTCGTTGACGCTCTCGATCTCATCCACATCCGAATTTCGACCAGCATAGTAAGCCTTGACAAGGTCATATAGCTTTGAATCAACTATAGAGTCCTTCAACTCAAGCAGGTACAATTTCAAAATACCGGCAACAACTACCGCTTCGTATCGGGCCAAAATTTCCTTGCGGAACGGTTTGCCCGTATTAATTTCGCTTCGCAGATCATGCACGCTTTTCATAGGAATATCACGAATCCAGATATCTTGCCTATACACGTCATTCTCGAGTTCCGGGTATTGTTCGTCCAGATAGCTTAATATGGCTTGGATCAAAAACGGAACCTTCTTGCCATCTTCTCTAGACCGAACCTCAAGACTGACGCCAAACGTCTGTTCGTTATTAGACATAAAATAGCTTTCATAAACTTCAGTCTGCGGTACGAAAGGTCCGGTTCGATAGCTTTCCAGCATATATCGCAGGTCTTTTGCCGGCGAAACAGTCTCCTGATACAGCATCATGCTGTCGACGGCGGCTTGCATGCTTGGAATAACGTTCGACACGGCAGCGGAAAAGACAAGGATTGCGGATTTGATCTGTTTCAAGCGTTCGAACTCGTATTTCTCCATGTTCTTGAAATGCTCCATCAAAGTCTCTTCGAGGCTACAGCGGGCCTGATCCAGTTCGCGAACACTGTACTTGTACTTCAAATCAGCTGCAGCCACTTCGCGTTGTAAGCGTTGACGTGGAGCCTCATTACTGGGACCGTTGTTATTACCAGTAGCAGCATTGACAATTTCTCCGAAGTAGTCACTCAAATTACGGTCACTCGAACTGTCTTGCTTAACCAGACCAGCGAGCATGAACGCTTTCTTCTTCCATTGGTACTTCATGACAGAGCTGTTGGCGAAAACATTGCTCACCATACCTCCAACCTGTTTGACGAAGCCTGCGTCCACGAGGTCCTGCCCAATTTGCTCAGCGTGGTTATAAGACTGCGAATAGTTGTTTTTCAAGAGCCATGACACAATTGCCGCACCACTCGATGTATTGTGATATGTGCCCAAGATAGCAATCTTAGTATCGGCCATGGGAATATTCTCCAGAGCGTCTTTGAGAATCAAACCCAGCTGAGCATCTGTGTAAATTATACCGCCAATTTCGCTTGTCTCAACTTCATCATCATCGCCCTCTTTCCCGGATTCCGACGTTGCGTCGGTCCGCGCGGTCGCGGTGCGATTCAGAGCGCCACCTGGTCTCGAGTTCTCGTGGGTAGCTGGCGACCCAGCGTTACCGGCCGAAAACGTGTTCTGCTCGCTGACCATGTTCTCAAGCAAACGAAACTTATTGACATACACACTGCGAGACTTTGTCACTTCAGACTGGAGCTTGTTGACTTTACGTAGTTGAGCCATGGCAGTTTCGTGGGAGTAAACGACCTTCTTTTCATGCTCAACAGCCCATTTAGAAAACGGATAGACGACCATTTGGTTAATGTTTTGCGCAATCTTAAGATGTGCCTGTCCGTTGTCGGTCATTCTGTCCACAATACCCTCGTATGCTTTCCTTAAACTGGCACCCTCATCCCGGCCAAACCCGGTGGACTTGGGTGCAGCACTCTCACCAACTTCATCAAGCTTGATTCCGTAGGTCTCCTCTGCATCGGCACGCAGCTTGAACAAGTGCACGAACTCTGCATTCTCCATGCAACCCTGATACAACTTTCCGTACAGCGTGTTCAGACCTTCAAATCCACAAGTCAGCCCACAGATCCCACTGCGCGATTTTAGATCAAAAGCTCCTCGACGTACCTGTGGCATAATCCTTGGTCCAAAAGCTACTTGTAAAGGAGGGCAATGAGGCAGCCATCGTGATATATGCTAGACAATATACGACCTTTATGCTTTGATCGGAAACGTGTTCGATCCGGCAACCCGTGAGAATGCGATCCAACAAAACTTCGACACAGGTCCCACCAAGCCAAGCACCAACCAACTATTGAGTATGAGTAGTAAGCAAGCGTGCGGACGAAATCCTTTGATTCTTTTCCACAGCAGATTACTAGTCTCTCTCTTGCGAGCTTCTCACGAGACCTGTGAACTATGTTGCTGCAGCTGCGCGCAAAAAGATACGCGCGAACGCGCCGCCTGGCTGCGGTCGGGGTTGTTATGGTGCGTCAGTCACTGGGACGCGTCGTAGTGTAAGGCCGTGTGTACGGGATCAGAACACAAGACTATACGCTTGCTCTGGCGACGCGTTTCAAAAGCCGTAGGTACCCAGTTGTCATGAGGGTCTGCCATATTGAGCTATCGCTGGAATTAGAAAGATTCTTTCTGGTTGAACCAGGGCTGAAGTACGTTTCAATGCGAGCAAACAGACGCCGTACACAGATTGCCGGTCATTACTATATTCAAGCCTACAGCTTTGTACACTTTGAGATTCCCATTCCAACTACAAACAAAACTTTTGAGCTTATAACCTCAACAACTCCTGTCGCAATATCGCCTCAATGGTGACTATCAATAGGTGCATTTGGTAGCTCAGCCAAAGCCTGTTTGATAATATCGACACCCTTTAAAAGATCCTCTTCGGATATCACCAATGGTGGTGCCAATCGAATGATATTCTCATGAGTTGGCTTCGTCAAAAGACCCTTCTCCTTGAGCAACAAGCACAAATCCCAAGCAGTGCGACCGTTGGTATTGGAATTGTCAATAACAATAGCACACAGCAGACCCTTTCCGCGGACTTCCTTGATAGGGCTGTTGTCAGCCTGAAGATTCACAAGACCTTGACGAAACTTCTCGCCCAGTGTGGCAGCTCGCTCAGTCAAATTCTCTTCACGGACAACCTGTAACGCGGCAATGGCAACAGCACTTGCCAACGGGCTTCCACCGAAAGTCGAGCCATGTGATCCTGGCTCAATCGTAAGCATGATTTCCTTAGACGAGAGCACCGCGCTCACGGGCAGAGTTCCACCAGAAAGCGCTTTACCAAGCAGCACGATGTCAGGATGAATGCCGTAGTGATCACTGCAAAGCAGTTTTCCAGTCCTGGCGATTCCGGTCTGGATCTCGTCGCAGATCAGCAAGACGTTGTGCTTCTTACACAGGGAAGCGACTCTTGGCAAGTAGTCGTCCGAGGGTACCACCACCCCGGCTTCGCCTTGAATAGGCTCAACCAGGAACGCAGCGACTTTGTCACCCACAGCCTCAAGGGCCTGTTCCAAGTCTTCTGCGTGGTTGAATCGGATCAGCTGATTGGTGCCAGGCACAACCGGGCCTACGTTAGAAAGGAACGGTCCATAATTATCTCGAGATTCGGGATCTGTCGACATGGAGATGACACCGAGCGTTCGACCGTGAAAGTTCTCAGATGCACTCAAAATAATAGCCTCTGATTCAGGAATACCTTTGGTCTTGTAGCCCCATTTGCGCGCGAGCTTCAACCCAGTCTCGACCGCCTCGGCACCCGTATTCATTGGCAGGACCATGTCATAACCAAAATACTAGATCGATGGTCAGTTGTCCACGCTTACCGCAATCGTGTAAAAGCCAAACAACAATTGAAAACTCACCTCAGTGACAAATCTGGCGTACTTTGGGAATACATCGTTTGAGAACGCACGGCTGCTTAACGTTACTTTTTGCGCCTGCTCGATCAGTGCAGCGACGATCTTTGGGTGAGCATGTCCCTGATTGACTGCAGAATATGCGGACAGAAAGTCGAGATAGTGCTTTCCCTAGAATAAGGCGTCGTCAGAAAGAGAAAAAACCACGGATCGTATCACTATAATCAGTCCCCCCCACCTCTGGATCCCACACATGGGCGCCTTCAGCGCGCGCAAACACTACAGGCAGCGGGTGGTAATTATGTGCAGAGTATTTGATCTCGTACTCCAGGGCACTGGCTGAAACAAGCTTGTCCTCTTCAGGACGGTAGACATTTGGTGAACTGTTTGACCGGCCCATTGTGTCTTCTCGAGTCAGGCTTTTGCACAGTGACAGGTGTTGTTGTTTTGCTAATCGAAAAGCCAAGGGGCGCTCGGGACAAGACGATAGCCGTCGAAAAAACGCCACTGAGCTCCTGAAAGTCGCGGCACGAAACACTCAATGTGCGCCAGATGGTGCACCGCAAGATCCCAAGGCCCGTACAACTTGACTCTACGGTAGTCTATATGTTTGGCCTGCCGAATTTTGAAACAGATCCTGTGATTTGCTACTGCAATGTCACCCGTTTTGATTGAAACTGAAGCATTGTTTGAAGCTTCTTGACTCGTTTACTAATACGTTAAAAAATGATTGCCTATACGGTACATTTGGGCTATATAAAAGCATGCAAGATGGGTTGTACCCAGGGTATGATGATGTCGTAATCTATTTCAAAGACGTGTTGAGATCCACGATCGTATGACAGTTGTGGGCCGTTGGCAGAGACTTGTTAAATGCGGCATAGCTTAAATGCCCAGATTCTGATCGGCTGCTTCCTCGAACAGAGCTTATATAGGAACTGCGATACTCAACTCGGCCAGCTAAAGTGGATATCATACGGTTCCATCAGCTCCAGAAGGTGATTCTTTTCCTTCTTCTGAAACAGACGAATTCAACTCCTTGTTCTTGGTAGTTAACAAGCGGCACAAATTTTCTAATGCTTTTTGCCGGTTTTCAAGCAACTGTATCTGGGCCGTCAGGCCTTCGTTTTTTTCCTCCGTTGCTTTAACAAGTTTCTCCATAGTAGCATAGTTATCGGACACCACCTTCATTTCACGAGAGAAAAATTCGATCAACCTTGGAAACTCCAGCTCGATGTCTAGTTGTCTCTCGGTTTCTGCTTCTGCTTGTAGTTTCTCCAATCTGTCGTGTTGTCCTCTCGTCAAGTTCAAATCTAAACCCCATTGGTTTTGTCCAGCCCTTTGCGATATCATTTCACCAGCTATTGCCTGCGTACGCTTGCTAAGATTCTCGAATCTATCCGCATAAGTCCGTATTTGTAGTTCTTTCAGTCTGAGAGTCTCTTGAAATTGACGATCACGTAAGTCATACTGCTCGAAAACCGCTTTGAGCTTATCTTTCAAGGTCGGGCAGTCATTTTCAAATAATTGTTTACTGGCCTGTCCTGTCTGTCGAAGAAGTTCGGCAATTCGGGCCTCGTAATACTGAATAATCTTTACCCGCTTAGATTCTTCATCTTTGAGTTTGATGTTGTTACGCTTTTCGGCCTCGAGATGGTTTTCGCTGAAGTCAAAGTACACCCTCCTGAATACAGACACTTTAGATGCTTGCTCTTTTATTTCAGCCCGTGCTTGATCTCTTTCAGCCTGTCGTACCGTTACTAGTGCCTCGGCTTTACGACGTGCTCGTTCGTGTCTTTTCATTTCATTGTAAAGGTCGCTATACTTTTGCTGAAGTTTCGTGACTTTCTGTAAACTCTCTTCGTCGATCTCGAAATGCGGCAATTCTTCAACCATCAGAGATTTATAAAATGAATAAATGCTAGCATACAGACTCACCTGGTCCATCCATGGTTTTATCTCCGGTGTCCATCTTTAGGTCGCGTAGTTTGACTTAAGATCCGTCGAGCCTCGTCAAGCTGTTGGAGGAAGCTCGCGCGTTATCACGGTCTGAGCCGAATGCAGATTTAGATTGCTGACACTTCTCAGCATAGGAGTAGTCGTAAAATCAGAACTCTCCGGAGGAGTGGTCGTACAACCAAAACTCTCCTGAGGATTTTGACTTGGTTATCGTGATACTGTGGCGGTCAGTCGACCTTTATCGTTCACTATCTAAGCGGTACAGCCCACAGAACTTGGGACTTTCTTCCCCATTAGAGGTGAACCGCGTCAACTTGGATGATGGGGCGAGTACAACATATATTCAGTACAGGTTAGTTAAACATATCAGCTACATAAGTCATTGTTTTAGGATCAATCCGTATTAGTCTAGCTATGTGCATCGAGTGTAGAAAATAGAGGGTGTTATCTAAACAGCGACTCGACAGGCCTCCCTTCCAAAGTTACCTAAGCGATGAATGGGAACATGGCCTTACGAGATCTGGGATAGTCCTTGGTGAACTCCTTCTTGTAGCGTCTGTGCTTCTTTATCGCCCACATATACATGGTGACAGTGCTGACGATAAAGAACAAGAACATGGCAATGCTACGCGACAGAACAGAGACCATCAACCACCCCATCGACTCGAAAAAATAATTTGGGCATGACACCAAATCAAACCCGTAGCCCTTGGGAATAGCACGGACCTTGGTACCGGCTGGTCTTAGTGAAGACAGGTTAAGATGGGTGATCAGATTTGACACTTCAAAAAAGATCCAGGCAATGAACAAACCCTTGATGACGTTCTCCGACCAGAACGGGGTGCTCGGTCGGTAAACAAAATAAGCGGGCAAGAGACCTGACAGAATCCAGTAATGGCCAGAGTTTTTGAAAATGTTGAATACCGGCATGGTGCCATTTGAAAACTTGTGCACGACCGCGGTCTCGACCTCACGCTTGATAAAGTGGATCATAACCATGCAATAAACAAGCTCTTGCTCGATGGTGTGGGCAAACTCTTGACCATACACCAGTTTTTGAAAATAAAAAAATATCGGGTGGATCAACAACGGGCCGAGATATTCAATATAGAACACGGTTCTCCAGCTGATCTGGAGGCCTATCGACTGTCAGCCAACACGGACAATTCTGCTTCGACTTTTGTGCTATGCCCTCCCCTAAAAAAAAAACTAACCTAAGTCCTTGACGTAAATAATAGACCCGTTTTGCAAGTCGTACTTCTCCAGGGACGACTCAGATGTAAGCAGTGTGTTATCGATGAGCGTCAAACGCAGGCGTTCAGCTCCCAGACCGGTCAGCTTGGAGATGGACTGTTTGAGGTCGTCCATCGACGTCGAAGCGTCGATCTCGAGAGACGACGGTATCCCGGCAATCCTGGCCTTAGGTGCTCTTGTTCTTAGACTGATACTGACTGCCATTGCTACCGAGATCTATTCCGAGCGAGTGCAGACGAATTGCGTTTCGAAACCGTCTGGATTGCCGTTATTTTTGGTTGGGTCAACAGTCTCTGGTTGTCTGGCGAGACTCAAACGCGCGATTGGGAAGCGCAAACCGCTTGAGCGCGGCGGATGGGACATTCTGGGCTAGTAAAGAGGCATACTTTGCATCTGAACTGTCGGTGCAACGGTCGTGTTTCCGTACAATGAATCTTCAAAAACTAGTCTGCAGCTATGTAATTGCTTCATAACGTTCATTTTTTTTTTGTTTCAGACTACTTGTGTTGTTTGCTACTCTGGAGTGTTAATATCAGCCGTTCACGAAGCCTACACAGGTGATGCATGACGCTGGGCCTATTGTCCACTCTTCAAACAGCGTGAAACAGAGGGATTGACTATAATGCAAAAGACGTTAGACTACAGTAAAGTTTGCACAGTGTCTTTACGACATCCGGCTGCCGAAGGGCGAAGGTCGGTCTTCAAGATAGGATGACTCGGCTGAGACTATGGTAGCTGGGACACTCAGCAATCTCGATAGGCAGGACAATTGGTTGTCCTAGGCAGGCGCTACTCGAGGAGAAACATAACCGTAGACTGATTTCAGGCCCGATTTTCAAACACACGCGCCTGAGGAAATATTCATGGTGACTTAACGCTCTCGGAGAATAGAGAGAGTCTTACGAAGAGACGACCGCGAACTCGTATTCGCGTTTCAAAACTCCCAAGTTCCCAACCAGTAGCTAGCACGAACATTCAATTAACCTACTCATTTAGTTGCTGTTCACGGGCATAGATGCAAAAGCAAAGCACAACTGTAGGATTGATCAGATTTGGCAGATGACTGACACGGGCGCACCGGACGTAGGCGTCGTCCACGCCGGTGGTGCTGATGCGCTATCGTTTCCAGTGTCGGCTGACTCAGAATCTCTAAGCCAAGTACTCAACGCAGCAGCCTTCACCAGAGCGGTACGGAATGGTAAGAAGCGCAAGCTTGGAGAGGCTGAAGATGCAAATACAGGGCAGGATGACGGTTCGCTTGTTCAGACATACGCGGGTATAGAGCAGCTGACGAACAAGATGAAGTTAGTGTATGAGCACGTGCAGCTAGAAGTCTCGCGCACAGAGAGCAGTCAGGACCCAACTTCACTTGATAATTGTCTCAGCAAAGTTTTTGGTGCGATTGAGAGCTTCCAAGTGACTAGTCCCAGCGAAGTGAAGCGAGAAAATGGCGTCGGAAACGACATCAGCTTAGAGTACAGACTGCCATGCACTATGTCCGTGATTGCGAACCAGGTCAGTTTGGTGGCCAAAAGCGGGAGTTCCAACTTGACATTTATGCAATCTGCTGTGCAAAAAAGCAGGAATCATAGGTATGAGAGATTTTTAGAATCCATAAGGCTGTTTGGTGCCGCCCGATTGGACAAGAAATTACGGATGGTTGCTAGTCCGATTCGGATTCCACAAGCAACATTAGTTATAAAGAAGCAAGGCCAACCAGGCACTTGGATGGACGCATACTCTTACTCTCTTGAATTTGGCGTTTTAATCGCTTCTTCTGCTACTCCAAATGTGGTGGCATCTGACCTTACTCTCCATCGCCTCTATGGAGCACTGATCCAGCATTCTTTCCCAGAACTCAGCAGTAAACGTATCTCCAGCTTGATGCCGCCATTAGAAGAAGCACGATTAGCCAAAAAGGAAGGCAGAGAGGTGGCCGACCGTCGACGAGTTGAGTTTGCGGAATTTTACAACGCTATTTCACGGCATCAGTTGCCACAATCGTCTAGATCAGTCCAGCACGTTGACCTTTTTTCCACGCTCTTGAATTACCAATGCAAGACTGTTCAGTGGTGTCTAAAATTAGAGGGCAAAGTGTTTTCAGACGAACCTAATGGAGGCCTAGTTGATGTAACCGATAAAGACATCGAGTTTCCTCCATGGGGGTGGCAGAAGAGTCAGCTTGAAGATACGTGGATTGCTCCCGAGCTAGGACAAGTCGTATTGACTGAGAAAGAGTTGAGACATGCTGCACTTGAAGCTGCCAGGTCTGGTGCCAAAGGCTTGCTAGCTGAGGAAATGGGGTTGGGAAAATCGCTAGAAGCCATAGCGTTGATTCTTCTTAACCAGAGACCGAAACAGGACTTGGGGTCGTTTTCTGTGGACATGTACTCTGGAATGCCAGTTGTAAAAGCCAAGACTACGCTTGTTATTACACCCATAAGTATCCACAAACAGTGGCTGGACGAGTTTCGTACCCATGCGCCGAGTCTGAAAGTCCTGGTATATCATGGTGCAGGATCAACCAAGCATCGCGTTGAAGTGCAGGACATGCTTGAGTACGACGTTGTACTGACTACATACCGAGTAATCTCTGCTGAAGTACATTTTGCTCAACCGCCTCCGTCGAGAGCAATGCGGCACGTGCGAGAATATGAAATTGTTCGAAGTCCCCTTGTGCAGATTGAATTCTGGAGAGTGCTTTTGGATGAAGTACAACTAGTTGAGAACGATACTGGCAGTGCAGCTAAAGTTGCCAGAGACATCCCTCGCTTCCACGCCTGGGGTGTATCTGGTACACCAGTCAAGAACGATCTGGGTGACTTGGCGGGACTCTTACAGTTTTTGAGGTTCTTCCCATATCTGCACGGCCACAGTATGAAGACCTGGCAAAGGCTTTGCTATGACCCGGAATTGTTTTGTGATCTGTTTCGAAGGATAAGCATTCGCCACACTAAAGACATGGTTAAAGACGATATCGCGCTACCGCCACAGCGACGGATCATGCTGACAATCCCTTTCACCGCAGTCGAAGAAAATAACTATCATCACCTGTTCCAAGAGTTTCTCGATGATTGTGGTCTCCTTGCTGATGGCTCACCGAGTAGAGGCGACTGGAACCCAATAGATGAACGTCCAAAGATGAGCCATTGGCTGGGAAGACTACGACAGACGTGTTGCCATCCGCAAATTGGAACTGGTAACAAGAAGGCGCTAGGTGGTGGACCATTGCGGACGGTCAACGAGGTTCTCGAAGCGATGTACGAGAGTGCCCTGTCAACGGTGCTGACCGACGAGCGTAGTTACTGGACGTTCAAAATCCAGCGCGGTCAGCTGCACGAACAATCTGGATCTCAGGAGCCAGCACTCAAACTGTGGAATGAAGCTCTGGGAGGGATCAGAAATATACTAGAATCATGTCGCAAACTAGTTGTCGAAGAGAATGAACGACTGACCGAATTTGAGGCCAGACTTGGAGAAGAAGAAAAGAAAAGACAGGAACTAGAAGAAAAAATTGCTGCTGAAGTTGATGCCAATACTAATGGTCGAGAAGAAACCGAAGATGAGGGAAAGAGACATGATCTACCGGCTGAACTTCGATTGGAACAGGAGGAGCAGTCTATTAGAGACAATTTGTTACGAGAAGAAGAAGAGCGTATTCGAGGGCGAGTAACATCTGCTCGGGCAAGAGTGCGCTCGTTTTTGGAACTAGAGCATCGATGCTTGTTTTTCATTGCCAGTATCAATTTCCAGCTGAAGAACAAGGAGGGTGAAGATGAGTTTTACAGACTTGCCGAGCAGGTCAGACGCGAGGTGAGTCATTGTTGATTCAGGTAGGGAGACCAAATGTTGCTGACTCGACAGCTTTTGTCTGAATCTGAAAGCAAGGCTCAGAAATTGATGGACACAATGGGAGTGATGGCATCAAAGCAAGAGTTTGTTGAAATTCCCGATATCGATGCAGTTGACGAGTTCGCGGGCAGTCTGCAGGGCCGAGAAGTAGTGAATCGTGCCCGAGAGATCTGTTCGATTCTGAACGAGCAAGCGAACCAGCTGGACGAGTGGCGTGAAAAAGTCGTGTCACTGTTGAGTCAGAATCTTGTGGACCGAGATGCGGAGCCGGATGGAGACGAGTATAGCGAGTCCCTCGATGCACAGGAAGAAGGATCGTCGTATCAAGAGGCGCTCCGTCAAATGCTTGCTGATAGAAACGAAGCAGTAAACGGAGTTAGGAATAACCTGATTGCATACGATATTGATCGTGATGACCAACTTGACAAGCGAACTCGACTGGACAAAGATTTGCTTGCTATCCGACGCCAACATATTGTACCGCCGCATTTGGGATCTTTGAAGCATACAATCGAGCAGCTGCGACGGATGACTTCTCAAATGCAGAACGATGTTGAAGATTTTGGTGCAGAACGGCGATCGAGGCTCGATATTGATCTAACGGTTTTGAACAGCGAGCTTAAGTCGCTTCGCAAAGTTTATGCTGTTCAACGCAAAGCGCTGGAGCACCTTGACAGGGAAAGACTGTTTTTCAGATCGATCTACAATGCTAGAGTTGAATATTACAAGCAACTGCAGCAGGTCTCGGATGGAGTAGCTGAGTTTGTGCCGCGTGAAGGCGCTGAAAAGTTTGAAAAGTTGACACCGCCTAAAGAGCATAGGCTACTGTCTCGTATTGAGTCTGGTTATTCTCGATTGAGGTACTTGGACCATCTCAAGAAGACAATTTCTACTGATTCTGGAGCCGTCCCAGAAAACGAACGACTTTGCGTTATTTGCCAGAGTACGGTCGAGATCGGGTCGCTCACGGTTTGTGGGCATCAGTATTGTCGAGAATGCATGCTACAGTAAGTTATCTATTTTGTTTTATCTGCCACTTTCTTGCTAATCACTTAGATGGTGGGAAGTTCACAGGACGTGTCCGATATGCAAGCGCAAAATCAAACCTTTGGATGTCTATACTATCTCGTACCGGCCGACTCGGATCAACGTGAAAGAAGAGCGTTTGTCGTCATCGTTCAACTCGACGCGGTTCACCACCGCTGGACGTGAGATCTACGGTGATACAAGCGAGGAAGCGTTGAGCGGCATCAAGTCGATCGACCTTATCGGATCGTACGGGTCGAAGGTCGACATGTTGCTACGCCACATGCTTTGGCTGCGGCAACAGGAACCTGGCGCCCAAGTGGTTTTATTTTCGCAATGGGCGGACTTTCTGTCGCTTGTGGCGGTTGCGCTGACAATGCATGGACTACAATACGCCACGATCGAAAAGAACATGGATACGTTCAAACACAATTCGGACATAATGTGTTTCTTGCTGAACGCCAAGTCCCAGTCGTCTGGTCTAACGCTCGTCAACGCAACCCACGTTATCATCTGTGAGCCGCTGGTTAACACTGCGCTGGAATTACAAGCTATCTCCCGTATTCACAGGATTGGCCAGGTCAAGCCGACGACGGTTTGGATGTACGCTATCGCCAGTTCAGTAGAAGAGTCGATCTTGTCTCTCGTCACCAAGAAGCGGCTCGCTCTTCTAGGCCAGACGAGTGATAATATCAGGAAACCGAAAATGTCGGAAGCGGATCTGGATATAAGCAACTCTGCCACACTCACAACCAAAGCTCCTGGTACCATGCTCAATCGTAAGAAAAAGAGCGAAGGCGAGTTGGTGCCTCCGGAAGAACTGTGGGATGTGTTTTTTGGCGACATCTCTGTGCGAAACAGGACAAAGAGTATCGATGAATTAAGTCTAGCGCTCTCTCGTGGTGAGAATGCGAGTAGCGATGGTGCTGATAGCGGTAGTAGCGCTCTTATCCAAGCTAATAGCGGTGTAGCGAGTGAGCGTTTACGATATTTGACTGCTACCGCTGCTCAACAACGGGCACAAGATGAAGTCAAGCGCGAGAAGTAGCCGCTAGTTTACTAAATTTTTGTTTATTCATTAAGTCATAATATTTTTTTTCTCATATTTGCATGTTGAGTAATTCGAACTTTCTTCTCAAACTCAAATAGGTGGATTGAAAAACGCGCCTATGATTTTAGGGAAAAATCGCGTCGACCAAAATGGGAAAGTTCAACGCGTCGACCTTTTAGGTCAAATTCAAATCACCAGCGCCATTTAAAAACGTGTGCTGAATCTAGTTTCCCGTCTTCAGCTGATATTGTATATTTTGTTCTTCAATTCCTGTCGCCTCTTTTGTTGAAATATACTACAGAATATTGTCAATCAGCCTTGATTATGTCTCGACATATGACAAGGCGTCAGACAGCGATAAGCTCGCCGTCCACCGCTACTACTACTCCTCGGATCACACGACGGTCAGGCGCGACTTTGAACAAAGACACATCCTCACCGTGCCGCTCACCGGCGCTCATATCTACCAATGAATCTGCAGAGATGTTGATGATGTCAACAAAAAGGAATTCGAGGTCATCTCGTAATGCCTCCAGACAGGCGAGCACAGGGTCGAGCAGCGGTGGTGCACGAGTAGTGGCTGGGTCAGTAAGGAATTTGCTGCGGCGAGATATCCGACCGATTGAGTTCACAATCGAGCTCGACGACGACAACAGCAACGACAACAACCAGAGCAACAGTCGTATGACTTCTTCAGTAGTAACTCGGCGAAGTTCTAGAATTGCAAAAGGGATTCCCCTAACGATAATACTGGATGACGAAATCGAAGAACAAAAGGAGGGTGAACGGTTGGCTGGCCGACGGGCGACACACTCGAAGGACCCCGGGATCCGGGCCTCGAAAAGAGCGAAGACAAGTACCGGCAACCTTGATTCTCTAGTCGAGGTAATTGATTTAGATGATTCTAGTCCACCGCCTGACAGACCTTCTCGTCGCAAACCACGACCGCAGCCCGTGGAAGTCCCACCGCCACCACCACCACCAAAGACTCCATCTAAAGCTAATAGGTTTACGAAGGAAGTTTCACAGCACTATCCTACTCCCAGCTCATCAGCAAAGTCAGACTCTAGTCCCCGTGTAACGAATCTATACACGCCAATCAAAGCGCTTTTCCAACGTGGAGCAGCACAGCCTGCGAAACTGGGATGTCGGGACGCAGAGCGCAAAGCTCTGCAGGAGTTCTTGGAGCCTAGACTTCAAGACCACACGTCTGGGTTGATTTATATTAGCGGTCCACCTGGTACTGGCAAGTCGGCTGTCACCAGCGAGGTGGTGAATGAGGTTCAGGCCAAAATTGGACAAAGAGTGTGCGTGGCTAGTATCAACTGCATGACAGTTCAGAAACCTGAGTTGATTTTTAAATCAATTCTGCGAGAAATCTCAGCACCTGGTAGCGCAATTCCCAGCAACGATTCAGATGTGATTGAGGAAATAGAGAAACTAGTCACCACGACTTGGCGCAAACGAGTGATCGTGGTGGTTCTCGACGAAATGGACTATCTGCTAACCCGGGACCAAGATGTGATCTACAAGATTTTCGAATGGACTCACCTGCCAAAGTCAAATCTGGTCGTTATTGGAATTGCAAATACCCTAAACTTAACTGCCAGGTTTTTACCGAAGCTTAGAGTGAGAAACTGTAAGTAATGCCGGGATGTTTTATTGCTTAAATTTAGATACTGATCTGACGGACCTAGTCGTGCCGGATCTCCTCCGATTTACACCGTATTCAGCTACTCAAATTGCAGACATCATCTCCGCTCGATTGAACAGTTATCCTCTGCCTGTACACGAGAATATCTCAGCGACAGATTTGGTTCATCCGGCAGCAATTCAGCTTTGTGCGCGCAAGACGGCGGCCAACACCGGTGACTTGCGGAAGGCGTTTGACATTATCCGGTATGGAGTAGACTTAGCGGAAGGTGTCGCGCGTAAGAAGTTTGGATCTGTTGACGATGCATCTGATGGATTATTATCTCCCGACACACCGACTGCGACATCATCGTCGTCGTCAACAAGAACAAGCTCTTTTACGGTGCCGCCGACAGAGCAACCGCCTAAAGTCACTATTGCGCACATTGCCAAAATATGTTCGACCTCATTCGGCACTTCGACAGTGTCTCGCGTAAAAGCACTAAATCTACATCAAAAGGCGGTGCTGTGCGCTCTGGTTGCCGGGAGTAAGGCAAAAAAACGCAAGTGGATGGAGACTGGCGGCGGCGGGCCGGCAACCTTGACGGTAATGACAGTGCGGGAGCTGTACGCGCTCTACGGCGAGCTGTGCAACAAGGACAAACTGCTCGACGGCTTGCGAGCGTCTGAGTTTGTTGAAGTCGTGAACGCTCTTGAAGCGACCGGCTCGGTTTCATTGTCGAGGAAATCCGGACCGGCTAGTGGCTCGAGCGTGGTTGCCACCACTGGCAATAACGCCTCGTCAGCTGGCGCCATCGACGACAGGAAGATCTCGACTTCTGTACAAGAAATCGAGCTTTTGAGGGCAATTGAAGATGTTGGCATGCTCAAACGGTTTTTTTCCGAATCTTTGTAATATACCTGTCTATAGAAATAATCACTATGTAGGAGTTCATATCGACAGATGTATGTCGAGCCGCACGGTACTCCGCCAATTTTGGGCGAGCGTGTTCCCAAACGATCTGGAGAGTTCTCTCGGGGGGCATGACGCTCTTGTCTTTTTGTATCTACAAACAAGCAATGGATCAAGAGGAAGGGGACAAATTTCCGCTGCACTCAGCAGCACGAGACGGACGTGAACTGGCGGTGCGGTCTATTCTCCGAGCATCGCCATCTCATTTGGTTCAACGTGACGATGACGGCCGAACCCCTCTGTTCTGGGCGGTGTCGAGCGGTAACACCGAGATTGTGCAGATTTTGTTAGCAGCAGCAAGGAGCAGCGGCGGCGGCGGTGGTGGTGCGAGCAGCAAGTTTCAGACTGACATAGACGACGAGGACGAGGCAGGATGGACAGTCAGTCATATTGCGGCTTCGGTGGGGAATATGGACGTGCTGGAACAGATCATGGAGCTGGAGCCGGACTTGTTGAAGCAAACGACCGCTGGACAGACACCGTTGCATTATGCCGTGAGCAAGCAGCGATATGACGTTGCTCAGAAGTTACTGGAAGCGTGTCCTGGTGCAGCGAGGATCAGGGACAAGCAGAATCAAGTGCCGTTGCACAGGGCGGCTGCCGTTGGCAGTATCCCGTTGATCGATCTACTGGTGAAATACAAGTCTGCTCTGAATGTATCAGATCGAACTGGATGGACGCCGCTATTCCACGCATCTGCTGAGGGCCATGGTGATGCCGCGCTGGCGTTGTTGAGGCATGGTGCTGACCCGACAAAACGAGACGGAGAGAACAAAACGTTTCTGGACGTCGCTGTTGATGATAAAGTGAAGAAGTGGATGATTGACGCTGCTAATAGGGAGCAACTGGAATTATGACGGGTTGTGTAATTTATTGATAATCTCTACGCAGTCGTATCCATCGTAAGTCATGGGTGGACGGCGATAAGTTGCGCACAGCTCAAAAGGGAACAGAACACTCTGGAGAGAACAAAGAATGCTGATGAGATTACGAGCTAAAAGTTTCTGACTAGCAGGTTGGGCAAAACTCGCCATTGGCCTCAGAGCTGTGGGGCGGCTAACGTCGATTACACTAAGGAGCACGGGAAGGTTATACCTACCTCGCCGCGATATCGAGGTCCCTTGATAGATGTGCACCATTGATTTGAATTGTCTTCGAGATTTAGCCCGCCAACCACCGATCTATTCTTGTATAGAAGTCATTAGATATCTATCAAATGCTTTGAATTCAACGTCTCCACCGAATTAGGATGATGTCAAACACGAGCTAGATTATACATATCACATATAGGGAAACCCATCTAAAGAATGCTGTGTCGGGCATTCTAAAGATAAGTAAACTCCTGTTTGAACAATCTGCAAGAAACGTGATTGGGTTAGCACCGTCACTGATCTTATTACACCTCTCGAACAGAGCTGCTGGCCCTATACACATATCAGGGGTTACGATGTTTTCTCAGGGGGAGTTGGACCGCTTCGGTGTCGGTTTCATTTCAAGTTGCTACGGCTGGAAGTTATATCTCTCATGCTTGTCATTTAGCGAACCGTGGACACGTATTTGCCTAAAATATCATTCAATCCATGTTTGGTGGAACTCTTGGTTGTTCACGAGGACGTTTTGTGCGGATACTGCAATGTATGACGGGTTCATTCAATAGGGTGGAGACGGCAAGTAGTCCGGTCTGCCCAGCCAATTTCGCAGTTCTAAACTATACACTGGAGTCTCTTGTAGTTGCTGTGCGTCGGAGTTATTAGTCCTTTGATTGTTGTTCGTACGAAACGTGATACGCCCGTGCGCCGTTGCGAGATAGAAGTGCGCCAATTTCATTCTGGCGATTGGCCCAGCCACGAGTGAAGTAACACAATCTTTGGAAAGAATTAAAAAAAAAACATAGACGCGGAAACGACTTGCCTGTTGACTAAGAAAAGCATCCTTTGCCGGGCCACCGGCTTCCGCTTGTCTTGGGGACTTTGGTTGGACCCACCATTGTTTTGGATGTGCAAAAGTTCGCGCGCACAGATGGTAGACAACGAACTATGTATAGTGTAGTATCCTCAGCATTCTCGTGTGTCCTTGAGTATTCTCGGCCAGTCAAGTTACCAGACTGTAACCGCTTAAATGTGCCGAGAAGCAAATAGCTATACAAAGCAAAAAAAAAAACCCGCCTCGCCCCCCCCCCCTTGGCACTCCTCTAAGAATTTGAAGGAAGCAACCAACCTGTGTCATCCCCGTCCAAATGGGAACGCACTATGCAGCGCCATAGCCATACGTACCTCTCACTGCTTCCGAATATGACATTCGTAAGCCATAGTGAAGACTACAAATAACACGCCTTGCAATCTACGGTGCATGCTCTCCCCCCCCCCCCTTCCCCCGACTGGTAAGTCCGGTGAAGATCTTTCACATTCTGCCATTGCTGGTCGTGAGTGGCGGGCGGTCGGTGATGACAACAATACGGCGTTAATACCGTAACGAGCAGTGTCGGCGGAGATTAGCCCTGTCGCCGGGGTCTGCTCAGCCGGGCAGTGCCAGCAGTAACGTGATGATGACCGCAAGACTCGCAACATGACGAACACGAACAATCGACGTGACATCAGCCCGAACAGAGACTGAACAGAGACTGAACATGAGACCGAGCATGGCAGAATGCCGCGCCATGTTGCATGCTCCACACGCCTTGACGCGCCCCCCTCCTCGTCCAATGTGGCCCTTTGCTTCCCGCGGTGCAGTCAGTCCCCTATCTGACTTACCGGATCGATTACGCGGGGGAGGAACTTACGCCGTCAGCCAATCACAGCACGCGCAATAATGCTGACCGCGGATTGCCCGGGCCGCAGCACAACCGTCCAAACACCGTGGCGCGGCCGCCGTCCTCAGTCATCCGCCGCACCAAGCATAAAGGGTCTGGACCGTCCGGTTTTTTTTGGGGGTGCGCTCTCTGCAAGCCTGGTATCTTTTTATAAAAGCTACTATCAGCGAAGCCTGGTTCCATCACCTGATTGCTAGTGGTTCTGATTTCTATCCAAGCGGTGTTGTGATCGTTTCGACCCCATTTGACCTTTCCGGCCTACCATTGCATCCTCTGCAGGGCCTTCAGTCGTTTTTTTTGTTTCTCATTTCTACACGGTTGTCAACACACGGTTGCCATGGCTACAGTCGTGAGATGCTTGCTTGGGTACAAGCCTGTCCGTGACCAGAACATGGTCGCCGGTCTTGCCTCCACCGGTTCTCATCAGAGAACTGCCTCGGGCACGTCGATCGGTTCTGGTGCTCGGGTTTTACCTGTTTACGAGGACGACGTGCACGACGAGCGCCAGCCGTTGCTCGAGCACTCACCTTCCTACGACCGCCAGTCGTCGGTCGACTCTGACACCCTCAACGCTGCAGCTTCGTCTGCTTCGAGCATCAGCAGCGGGAAACACACCTGGCTTTCGCCTCGTGTCATCTCTGATGCGGTTATCGGCCTGTCTGACGGGCTGACGGTGCCGTTCGCATTGACGGCCGGGCTGTCGTCGCTGGGCAACACCCGGCTGGTCATCACCGGTGGCATCGCTGAGCTGGTCTCGGGTGCCATTTCTATGGGCCTTGGTGGCTACCTCGGTGCCAAGTCGGAATCCGACTGCTACAAATCTGCTCTCGAGCGGGAACGCCTGGTCATCCAAAACGCCCGGTCGCTGTCTGAGGAGTGTGTGGTCGAGGCGTTGTCAGAGTACGGCTTCGCGCCGTCAACAATGTCGGCCATCCTCGGCGATCTCGAGAAGGCTCCGGAGGAGTTTCTTAACTTTGTCATGAAGTTTGGTCGTGGCATGGAGGAGCCCGCGATTGGCCGGGAATTCGTTTCCGCCGCCACCATCGGTTCGGCATACTTCCTCGGTGGATTCGTGCCACTGTTCCCGTATTTCTTTGTCAACACGGTCCAGACGGGATTGATGTGGTCTTCCATCATCATGGTTATCACACTGTTTATCTTTGGTGTGGTCAAAACCATCTTCACCGGAAACAACAAGTTTGGCGCCACGGTTGTCGGAGGCATCCAGATGGTTGTCACCGGTGCGGTCGCCGCCGGTGCTGCATGGGGCATGGTCAGATTGATTGACGGTGCCTAAGCGAAACATGTATGTGTTTTAGCTTTGTTTTGTTTTTTGTTTTGTTTGCATAGATGGGATCGTTTTGCTGTATAGTTGGGTTTTGTTCTTGGGTGAACAGGTTTAATTTGGTTGATTGTCCCGTCTCGGTGTTGTATATCATTTGTTTGTATACTCGTGTTTGTCTTGCTCGTGTTATTTTTATCATTCTCCTGTATATATTTAAACTAATTGATAAGAGAGATCGCGCTTTCTCCATTACTATCATCATCCTTTTTTTTTTTTTTTATCCTGATTCGCGACGGTTGTTAATCGATATGGCCGCTTACTGTTTGTTTATATTACACCGAATGCGTCGGGACCAGCCAAGCCGCAGCGACTCAACTAGCAGTTTGCCATTTCGGTCTATTCTACGTAGTAAGGCGGGCAGGAGTAGTCAATCCAGACCATGAGTGGAAAAAAACATACCATGGCGTCATCAACACTGTTATCGTCATCACTATCGTTATCGTCATCACTATCGTCATCATCATCGTGTCGTCGTAGGCACCTGCTGCGCCCCCGTTATGCAAGCAACAATGGCCGAGAGCGCCAGCATCACACGTGCGCGCACCGAGTGGATGATGATCGTCGTCGAGCGCGGAGAACCGACAAGGGTTTAAGGGCCAGGAAAAGGGACGATCCGGATTACCAATTTTGGTGGGCGAGGCGGGCAGTTCAGTTCCAGACGCCGGGGATAAGGGTCCGGGGTTAATTACGGCTGATGTGCTGCGGCAGGGCTCTTACTTACTACCAATGCTTGCCAGTTAATGATGATGATGATGATGATGATGATGATGATGGGAAGCAAGAGAGAGCGAGCTGGAGTTCGTGGTATTGATAAGCGTAGCCAATTAACGCATTGGCCCTTCCTTTGTTTCCCGGCCAGATAAGAGAGAAGTTGACGGACGGCGGTTAAATTGGGCCGGCCCGCATTGTTTGTTTGGAAGAATTTTTCGCTTATGGTTTGTATTTACTTTTTTTGGTTGGCCTGGCAACGCGTGGGAGTGATCGCGGCGTCCGTCAAGTCTACGGCCATAGGAGCGAACACGGTGTTAAGTCGAAAGCTAATTTATTTAAACAAACAAGACAAAGGTATTCCGTTTAATGCGTATTCCTGCTTCATAGCAAATAGGGGTATCACTCATAATAAAATCGCGCGAAATAATAATAGATAAATAGAATTAAATGCCCTGCCCGATCATCGACGGCTGTAATAGCTACCGTATGCGCCAGTCGGCGGCGGCGCACCGGATGATGACGCTGGTGGTGGCATGCCTGCGTCCCGTCTGTGATATGATTGCTGCTGCGGTCTGTAAGACGGTACGACACCGCCGAGGATCCCGCCGGCATGTCCAGACGACGCTTGTGCTGATGACAACGACGACGACGAAGGTGGTGGTAGTAGCGACGGTGTGATGGAGCCTCTCTCGATCTGGGTGACGAGATTTTCGATATCCTTCTTCGCCGGCTCAAGCGACGGTTTGTTTTTGGCTGGACATCGGATCACGACGTTGTCGGTGTGGGCAATGGTGCCCATGTCCGACGTCTGGTCGACGGCGTTGGAAAACTTGATAAACACGTTATACCGACGCATGATCGTCTGGATCTGCTGGCCACCAACGCCAATAATCTGCCGGTGGAAGCTCTCCGGGATGTAGAACGACATCTCGATCGGAAGCTCCTCTTCCAACAGCTGGGTAGCGTACAGCACCGACGAGTAAAGCGACGACATCACATCGATAAAAAAATTGTACTCCGTAAACGGCTCGAACTTGATCCACACGTTCGTAGCCGACATGATCCGGTTCATCTTGCCGCTTTTCTTACCGGAGATAAACTCCCGCTGATCAACGCTCAGCTCGATCCGGAACCGCACTTGGTGGTCAAACTTGGGCCAGAACGGCAGCCCGCGGACCTGAGAAACTGCTGCCTTGACGGCGTCCGACGGACCGGTCAGATCAAACGAGCATTTGAAAAATACCACATCCGCACCTGTCGACATCGAGATATGCGAAATCGCGTCCCGCAGCACTTGGACTCGGTCCGGCACCTGCATCGGCTGCAGCAAAAACCCTTGATCGTCCATTTCACGGTCATGGATCCAGTACCCGACAGAATAGATCTCGCACATCAGCTTGGAAACGGCTCGAATGGTCTTCTCCACAAAGATGTGGTTTGAAGCCTGGACTCGAACCAACGACCGGGAAGCACCCAGGTTCGGGAACTGCACAAACGCTCCGTGAATGCGGGAGATCTCTTCCAGATCAGCCAGCCGGTGCATCAGCAGATGGTCAATTTTGGCAAACGGAATCACAAAATCCTTAGCAAACACCGGCACCCGCTGGATTAGGTCCTCGACTAATTCTCTCGCTTGGTCGACGTCTTCAGAACTGACGCCGGAGATGAAGATCTCGTCATAGTTGCGAAGCGCGTGTTTGGGATCCATCGAATGATGAACTGCCGGGAACGACGCCGGAGTGTATATTTTTGTATGGGTATCCACAGCAATCTTGGCAAAGTTGGCATTGTCCCTGCCAGCAAGCAATGGATGCATCGACAACGGCACCGCCATTCTGTCAACAAAATAACCAGCCTACAATTAGTCTGTGACACACAAAAAAAAAAAAAAACTCCATGAACTTACAAAGTCGTCAATTAAGATTCCGATTCTGGTTTTTGCCAGAGCGATACTGTCGAGATCCCCATACATCAAGACGTGATACGGTTTCCACATATCGTCAACTTGGGCTTGGGTTGGATTGACCGGCCGCAGCGACTGATCCAGCACTTTGGTAACAAAGATCGATGCCGTCGTAAACGACGCAATCGCGTCCAGTTTCTCCACAACGTCGTTGCGAAGCTCTCCGCCCTGATCGAGGATTTGAAACGTATCCATGCCGACATGCTCAATGCCAATTTCATAATACCGTTTTATGACAAACGACCTTGCATCGTTCACCGCGTCTGGTAACCCACTCAGCGTGACCGTGGCCAGCCTGGCACCTCTTTTGTCGATTGTAATTGCCGCCTCGACTCCATCGCCGGCCGCGTTCACGGTATCAACGGCAGCCTTGAGCGCAGGGATGTTATCGAACGAATGAGTCGTCGTCTGTCCGCTTGAGCTGCTGCTGCTCCCGCTGCCACCACCCGCGGGCGGCGGCGCCGGCGGCGGCGCCTGGTAAGGGTCGTTCCACAGTACAAATGCGTTGGCACTGGTATACACTATTTGGTTCGCCTCCGGCTCCATCAGCAGCAAGTACGGCACCGAGAACGATACCGACATCGTCTCGAACGCGTTGGCAGGCGCCAGCTGCGACGATCCACCGGTATCACTTGCTGACGACATCGTCTTTGACCGGGACTTGTTACTATCGTTACTCGATGTAATGTCGTTAATAAGCCCCAGAATGTTAGAAGCCATCAGGTTTTTTTTTTTTTGCCGAACCCACTGTTCTCTCGGCGTGCTTGATCTCGCTTCGGCAACCGCGATTCGTTCTTCTTCATAGGGCTCGCTGTCGCTAGCAGGTATACCAGTTGAAGTACAATACCCTCATTACATACATGTTATATAAGAACTTACTAATACGTCTTGATGTTAGGGGTCTATTATGCGCGGTACGGAAATAACAAAAAAAGAACCGGCCCATGCAGGATGGTCTGCAGCATGCATCACGGTCGGCCAGGAAACGGCCAGTAAAATAGGCTAGTCGAATCATTCATTACGCACGTTGTTCCTGCGAAACACCGCCGGTCATCGGCCGCTAAAGATCTGGGTTAATCGCAAGCTGCTGCTGGCTGCGATCACGTGCGCCGCGCAGGGTTCCCGCCGCAGCACCAGCAGCAGCAGCAGCAGCTTGCCCTTATTGCAATTGTCAAGGGCCTGGTACTGCCGCCACCAGCGCGCACGGGGCGGGCCCGTAAAGCCCCAGCAAGCAGCTTTTCCCTATCTCAGAGAGAGGCCTTGGATCTCATTTCTGTCCCAACCGGCCTGCCGATTCCAACGTTTATCTTTCTTGCCAGGTTCAGTCAATTCCGCCACAGTCGAATCGAGATATACTCGTGCTTTATTTTTATTTTTTTTTTTCTTTGCTGAACGATCTGCTATTATTAGCAGCAGCTGCCTTGTTTCGGTCTGTCATCTTTTATATCCGCTGCTGTGTCGTTGATCTGCGCACCATGCCGTTCTCGCTTCCGTATTCCGTGCCTTATCCGCTGCCGCCCGGCGACGGCTTCTGGGGTCCACAGTAAGTGATTTATCTGCACGACTTGCTTGGGGGTAAATAATGGATTCTTTTTTTGGCTGACCGTTTGTTAGGACGTCTACCATTGACTGGTGCGAGGAGAACTATGTCGTGACGCCGTATGTGGCCGAGGCCGTGAACACCATCACCAACGGTGGCTTCAGTACGTATCTCCACTCTGGTTTCTTTTTTTTTAAAAATTTCTGGAGGTTGGGCTAACTGGGGTTGACAGTCGCGCTGGCTTTTTACGCTGTGGTCAATGCCATAAGACAGAAGCACGAAACAAGATTCATTTTGACTGCCATCGGATTCATGCTGGTCGGGATCGGCTCCTGGCTGTTCCACATGACTCTGCAGTACGAGTACCAGCTGCTGGACGAATTGCCGATGATTTACGCCACATGTATTCCCACCTGGGCAGTATTTTCCTACGCCCGATCCAAGAGAGACACGGTTTTGCTTGGATTCTACATCTTTTTCGGTGCCAGCGTGCTGACTGCGGTGTATCTGTACTTCAAAGACCCGACGATCCACCAGGCCGGATACGCCGTGCTCACCGGCATGGTGCTGTTCCGCTCGCTGTACCTGATCGTGACCAAGATCGAAGACCCGGTTGCCCGTCGCGACATGTGGAAAACCGCGACAATCGGAATCGTGTCGTTCCTGTCCGGCTACTTCCTGTGGAACATGGACATCCATTTCTGCAACTCGCTGCGCTCGGCCCGTCGGGTCGTCGGCATGCCCTATGGCTTCATTCTTGAAGGACACGGGTGGTGGCATATCTTGACTGGTCTCGGTGTATACTACTACCTGATTTTTCTGGAGTACCTCCGGGTGTGTTTAGTCGGCCGCGCCGACCTCTATGACTACGTGTGGACCTACGGCGTGTTCCCGCACGTTGACCTCAAGAAGACCACAGCAGCTGACAAGAAGACAAAATAGTGGTTTAACAGTTGGTTCGTTTTTTTTTTTTCCCCTCTGTTTGTCGTATACTATCCTCTGTTTTTTTTTGTTTCTGTTTTCTTTTTCTTTTTCTTTTTTTTTTTTTTTGATTTAAACGATAAAATGTTGAAACGACACTTGATGTGCTGCTGCTGCCTGGTTAAAAAAAAAGTTTTTTTTTTTTTTTGGGAGGATACACTCAGACGGATAGAACAAGCGATGGCTCGTCAATTACTGACAAAATTCCGGGCACTTTTTCTTCTTTTTGAGATTGTTTATAGTTTCTTCTATGTTTTGTTTCTTTTTGTTTTATGTTTTATGTTCCAAGGTTTGAGATTGGCAATGGTGGAGTGGTGATGTCGGGGAAACATTTTTGAAATTGCGTGAAATGAATGACACCCCCCGGGTGATGATGAAATGGCCTAGCCTGGAGTGGGCGGCTAGGCTTGTCAGGCACGCAGGTTATGTTACCGACGACATGGATCAAGAAGCGGATTTAGTTAACATTAAGCGAGCCATGGAATGTCGTTTAGTAACGGAATTGTGACGAGAGCCTAGTTTCCCCGCTGCAGTGTGGGGGATACTTAGGTGTGTCTCGCTTGACTCTTCCTTAATATATTTTTTTTTTTTTTTTCAAATGCCCAGTTAAAAATTGCCTGGTTTGAGAGAAAATAAAATATAGTAAAAACATGTTGATGGTGTAGCTCAATTGCTGCATTAACCAGGCCCTTGCAAAAGTTCTTTCTACAAGCTGTAATAGACCCAGCGTCGCTGTCAAACCTCGTTCGGGATGCGCGTGTGTGCGGCAGCAGCAGCAGCAGCAGCAGCAGCAGCGCACACAGTTTGTGGTGAAATAGGGAAACAGCGACAGGAATTGATACTCAAGACCTGACATAGCACCAACAGCATTTTTGAGAGAAGAACCAATTTCAGCTTTCCGCCGGACTTGCTCAACACTGAACCACGCTTGGTCGTCGGCCGGGTTTTTTTAATCGTGTCGTGTCGAGAGTCGTGGGGGAGAACGGGACAGGGAGATATATATATATATATTTATATACTCAATTTCTATACTACCCGCGGAGAAACGGCACCACGACGACGACGATAGGGCCATAGACGAGAATGGCATCGTCTCCCGTCACGTCTGACGTGACGATGACTTTGCAGCCAGATGCGATTGCAGAACCAGACCGGGGTTTGACAAACAGTGCTGGTGCTGGTGTTCTGATAACCGAAAATCATGCACACCAAGATGCCCGCGAACCACCACCAGCAGCAGATGCTGCTGCTCCGGTGGTGGAGTACAATGTTGATGCACGAACCGATACCGGAGAAAGTCATAGTGAACACGGTACTGACAGCAACACGCATAATGAACAGGTCACAGACGATGACGACGACGACGACGACGACGACGACGACGAGAGTTTGGACGGTCCGCCGGAGATGACTAGTAGTACGACGTCTATAGCCGCCGACAGTACCGTGCCTGCTGCTGCGTCGGTTCACGCAGCTACATCGGCCGCAGCGCATGCCAATACACTTCAATGGGGGTCTTTCATTAAACGAGCGGTGACTACTGTCGAACAGCATCTTGACAAAGTACTTGACCCATCTACGATTTCAGCTGTGACTGAAGGTGAAGTTCAACCAGCAGCAGACGCGACTGTGACAGCAGCTGCTGCTACCACGCCAGCTCCGGCACCGAGTGCCAGCAGCGGCGGGCGAATATCAATGCAGCAGAGACTGGCGTTGGCAATGCAACAGAAAAAAGCTGGTGCGGCGGCACCTCAACAGTCCCGACAACCATCGACAGATCGAAGTAGGACCGCCAGTTCTCGGCAGTCGGACGACAAACCGCGGCGGTCTGGCTCGTCCACGCGAAGCGGCGGCGGCAATGACATTCAATCGCTGGTATCCGCCGTCGGTGAATCACTACATTCCAATTCTCCGTCGCGGTCGGCAACGCCGAACCCACCTGCTCCTGAACCAGAGTCAGAGTCAGAGTCAGATCAAATCGCAAAAGACCAGACTGAAGAGTTGCATGCCGCCCTGGACAGAGTTAACGTGTTGGAAGAGAAAGTAAAATATCTATCGACCAGACTGCTGGAGTACTCCACAAACAAAACAAAGCCGGCCGAACCAATTGACAAGCGAATAGCCGAGCGGGACGAGCGGATCGCTCTGCTGCTTCAGGAGGGCGAGAGTCTGTCCAAAGCCGAACTGAAGCACATGACGACGATCAAACGGCTACGGTCTGCCGAGCGGGATGCCGAGCACCAGGTTCAGGACGCCCGGAGGCGGCAAGAAATAGCTACAAAAGAGGCGGCCGAGTACAAAGACAAGTTACGGAAAGCCCAGGAGGTTGAACGGAAACAGTCAGAGCGGATCAAGATCCTTGCCAAAACCGAATCCGAGCATGGAATCCTCCGACGCGAGCGTGACCAGTTGAAGACCACAATCACCCAGCTGCGAAACGAAGTGGCCCAAGCAAACTTGCTTGCCAACGATGCCGTGTTAAAAGCCCAGACGCAAGCGCTCGAACAAGAACGGGCAAGGTGTGATGACCTTGAAAAACAATTAGCGGCTTCGAAAGCCGAAGCTGCTATCGAACGGGAAAGGTTTTCCCGAGAAAAGTTTAATCTCGACTCAAAGCTGAATCGAGAGTCAGAACGATCCAAGACTCGAGAGCATGAGCTCAGAGAGGACATTACAGTAAGTCTATATCAGGTTTTGTTGAGAGTGTTTTCGCTTACGTTTAGATTTTGGAAGGAAAATTGGAACAATTACGAATGCAGACTGAAGAGTTATCGGCGGGCTCAACCGGCGACAGTCACGCGAAAATGCTGCGACAGATTGAAACGTTGCAATCGCAATACGCGATTGCTGCAGATAACTGGCAAGGCATTGAGGCATCGTTGCTGTCCCGAATCACATCACTTGAGAGCGAACGAGACGAGTTGTCTAAACGGGAAGCAGTGTCGCGCAAGAAATTGCACGAGTGCCAACTGAAAGTTATTGACCTGGAATCACAAACTGACAGTATGACATCGCAGATAAACGATTTGCAGGCAGAGATTATGACTGGTCAGGAGCTTGTGACGTCGCTCCGGAATCGTGTGGAACAGGAAGAAGCGCGGTCAGCGCAAGCAATCAGGGAGCTGGAGCTGGACAAGAGTGGGCTGGAAGCCCGGCTGGCGGAGGAGGAAAGGCTGCGACGTGAAGAGGTGGCGATGCAGCCACGATATCCATCATCGGGATTGTCGTCTCCCACGTTCCAAATGAAGCGAGTTCCGTCGTTAGGTATCTCCGAAGTACCGTCGTCTCCAGGGTTCTTTGGCGGCAACGGTGGTCTCACTCGCAGCCGGAACTCTTCCAACGTTGAGCTATTTTCGTTAAATGGCTCTCAAACCGGTGGTGGTGGTGGTGGTGGTGGATTCACCAACGGCTCGTCTCCTGTGCCGACATCAATCCAGCATCGTCGATCAGCGCCTTCCAGGCAGTCGTCGTTTGCTCGATCGATTAACAGCCAGCCGGGACATTTCCGCAGCCCGTCGGGAGGCGGCGGCGGCGGCGGAGGCAGCAGCAGCACGCCGGTAATGGGTTCAACCGCATCGTCAGCTTCGCTGACTTCATTTGTTGTTGCCAACGATGGTACCGAGACGATCAGCGTCCACCATGGTCCCGGCAGTTTGGGCCAAGGTCGGTCGATTTCAGGCAACAGCTCTGGAGCCGACGACGACGTTGGTTCGACCACGTCGACCGCGGTCGAGGGGGGAACGTCGTCGTCCGAGCGCATGTCGTCGGTCATTCGCAGGCTATCGTCCGAGCTGGCTTCGGTCCGGGAAGAACTGTCGATTCTGACAAAAGACCGTGACCAGGCCCGAACCGAACTGGTCGAGCTGATGCGCGAAGCCAAAGACCATCACAAGGTGGTCGAGGAGTGTGCTCAGCTGCGTGCGCGCGTGGAAGAGCTGCAGATGAGAGAAGCTACCACGTTGGAACTGCTTGGTGAGAAAACCGAGCGGGTGAGTGAGCTTGAAGACGACGTGGCCGACATGAAGGCCATGTATCGACAGCAAATCCAAGAGTTGGTTGATCAGTTGCATGGAAAGGCGTGATGAAGCATTGTCTTGTTATTATTATATTTGTCAATAATATTTGATGTTAATAAACAAAATTATAAATGAAAAGAAAAAAGAAAAAAAAAAAAAAAAAAAAAAAAAAAAAAAAAAAAAAAAAAAAAAAAAAAAGTCGCACATGGTCACACTCTTGACCATCACCACAGTACCAACCCGCGGGATCCGATCCGCCATCCCATGGCCCAGAGCTCTCTGCTAGATTATCTCTACTCAAGCGTACTCCGGTGCTCAAGTCGAGCTCGCCGCTGTTTACACGAACGACAAAGTTAAAACTCGACAACCAAAGGATTCGAACCGGCCGCAAGAAAGCAGCCATCATAAGATGGACGGGCGACGATTACAGCGAGTAAACGCGCTTCTTTCACTTAGGCCACTACAGCCATAACTGGCACAATTCTGCAGTTGTGGTGTCAGCTTGCCGGGAGATGTGAGAGTACATTGGGGTTGGTACCGTCACGTGCTTGGTTAAGATTAGCGTCAAGACCGGCTTGATTGGTCGCATAACGGGTAGTTTTTTTTTTTTTTATTTCTGTTTTATACGGTTTAGATGAATCCAGCCCTTCGGTGTACTCTTCAAGTTATGCGGCCTCATTTTGCAACTGCAATGTGGATCGTCTCTACTTCATCAAAGCGCAAGTCAGCCGGGTAACCCTGCCGAAGTGAACAATCAATTTGACTCACAAACGGGAACGAAAATAAAAAAAAAAAATCTCGAATCGTGTTTGTATAACAGCACTAGGTATACGACGTGCAATTACACAAGATAGTGGGTAGAAGTGAGTACTTTATGGTTATATTATACCTCTATCTCATACTAATTGAAGGAATGTCAAAAGGAAAAGTTTGTCTCGCCTACTCCGGCGGTCTCGACACCTCGGTTATTCTCGCATGGCTGCTTGAACAAGGATACGAGGTTATTGCCTTCATGGCTGACATTGGTCAGGGTATGTAACTTCCAGCCAGAGTGTTGTTGTATCGGGGTTGCTGATGTGGAATAGAGGAGGACTTTGAGGCCGCTCGTGCCAAAGCTCTCAAGATCGGAGCCACAAAATACGTGCTGGTAGATGTCAAGAAGGAGTTTGTTGAAGAGCTGTGCTTCCCTGCTATCCAGACCAACGCCATTTACGAAAACGTGTACCTGCTCGGAACGTCGCTCGCTCGTCCCGTGATTGCCCGGGCCCAGATCAAGGTTGCCCAGGAAGAAGGCTGCTTTGCGGTCACCCACGGCTGCACCGGTAAGGGAAACGACCAGGTCAGATTCGAGCTCTCATTCTACGCTCTGCAGCCTACCATCAAGTGCATCACGCCTTGGCGTTTGCCTGAATTTTTTAACCGGTTTGCCGGCCGGTCTGCGCTGCTCGCGTACGCTGCCGAGAAGGGCATCCCGGTGCAGCAGACCGCTGCCAAGCCATGGTCAACCGACGAGAACCTGGCCCACATCTCGTTCGAGGCTGGCATTCTCGAGGATCCCAACACTACGCCGCCTAAGGACATGTGGAAGTTGACCGTGGATCCCACCGACGCACCAGACAAGCCGGAAGAGTTCACGCTCGAGTTCGAAAAGGGCATCCCCGTCAAGCTCACGTACGAATCCGGCAAGGTCGTGACCGAGCCCGTCGAGCTGTTCCTGACCGCCAACACAATTGCTCGTCGCAACGGTGTCGGCAGAATCGACATTGTTGAAAACAGATTCATCGGCCTCAAGTCCAGAGGCTGTTACGAAACCCCTGGTCTTACGCTTCTCAGATCGGCCCACATCGACCTCGAAGGTCTCGTTCTCGACCGTGAGGTTCGTGCCATCCGTGACCAGTTCGTCACCACTTCGTTTTCCCGTCAGCTCTACAACGGCATGTACTTCACCCCAGAGTGCGAGTACGTGCGGTCGATGATCGCTCCCTCCCAGAAGAACGTCAACGGCGTGGTCAGATGCGCCGTCTACAAGGGCAACTTCATGGTTCTCGGCAGATACTCCGAGACCGAGAGCTTGTACGATGCCTCAGAATCGTCCATGGACGAGATCGGTGACTTTGAGCCTACCGATGCTTCGGGATTTATCAAGGTCCAGGCCATCAGACTCAAGAAGTACGGTCGCTCCAAGCAGGAGAAGAACGAAGCCTATTAAGCTTAGCTTTTTTTTATTACTTGCTTGTATTGCAGTGTAATTCTAAATACATAATGATATATAAACTGTCATCAATCGCTACCCTCAGCCTCGATGTTAACGCTAACCACGCCGGTCTTTGAATCGACCTTGAATTTCTCACCAGCGGGATACACGCTCAGCGTCTTTTTGAAATGAGTATCGTACACTCTCACGACAGGCACCCGCTGCCAGCCCGACGTGGCCGCCAGCGGTTTGAGATCAAACTCGAGCTTCCGAGCCGTGTATGGCATCACCCGTACTCCGAACTGTTTGGCGCCGTCGTACGCAAACGTGGCATGTTGCCGAGGTGGCAACACCACGGTGCCGTCGATCGACTCTCTTGACGGCGGCTTGGTTTCTCTGGTGAACGACTGCTGTCGCAATTGGTGCCGGACCGGCGACGACAGCCGCAGGTCGTTGTTGAGATCGAGCGTGATTGAAAACGATAGAATATGGCCGGTGGCATTCTCGACGTAGTACAACAGCCGGACCAGGTCTGACGATGTCAACGCAGCGTCAAGTAAAACTCTAGGTTCAAGAAGTGGGAACGTCAGCTTCAAAGTCGGCAGTTGGAACGTGTTTACGATCTGCTCTGCGCCGTCTTCTTCCTCGTGCATCCGATGCCAGGTCAACGATAGACTCGCGTCCGCCGTGGCCGTGCGTCTATCGACAGCATCGTTTGACGTCACGTCGAGAATGAACTCGTGCTCGTACGCTGCCGTGGCTGTCTCCTGGGCAAAGTTTTCGCCCTCGCCCTTGATAATCTTGATATCAAGACCGACCGCGTTGGACAGCCCAAACTCGTAATCGTCTATTTTCAAATGCGTAAGGTCGACCGCGTCAATCGTGGCCGACAGACACCACCGCTTCGTGATTGGCGGTGAGTGGGTCTCAAGCTCATGCAGCACGAACGCCGACGGCCACAGTTTGGGGAAAATCCGAGGCATAAGATCGTAGGAAACATGAAATGGGAAGATCACTGGGACATCAACCAAGTGTGTTTTAGTAATATCCACATTGGGATCAGACACCAGCTGATAAACAACCGTGATCGTGGCCACCAAATCACTAGATGTTGGCGGCATGTGCAGCTTTAGACCCTTGCGCAAGCATTCTTCAGGTTCCAAAATGCCGAGATCGACCTCCAAATCACTTTTATCCGTACCAGGTGTGTTCCACCAGCATTCCTTGTACGGCTGGCCCTCGACATTTTGGGATTTAACTTTGGCCACCGCCTTGATCGTTTCCGATTCCTTGTTTGTTATCGTCACAGGTATTATCAACGTTTCGTTCATATAACCCGGACCCTTCAAGTCTGCAGCTACATTCAGGTGAGGCAACTTGGGGACCACAGTCAGGCTCTGCGGACCAGCGTGTGGGATGTGTTGCAGCAGAGTCATGCCATGTCCGTCAATACTCGCCCATCTGGTCAGCATTGTATCCCGAGACGACAACACTTTATCGTACTCGTATATCAAATTGAAATTGGGCGCCTTGAATTCAAACAATGTACCGGAAGTCTTTACTGTTCCTAGCTTTTTGACCACCATGCCGATCTCGAATGTTTTTGTTTCGCCTGGAGCAAAGCTCAAATTAGCCCGTAGTGGTGCATCAGCCTCGAAATACTGAATCCGTGAACTGGTCGCCTGATCGTCATGAGTGATGGTTATCGAGTCCACGCCTTCAAACTTGACCGTGACGGAAGATATTGAAACCTTGGAAATTGTAGATACATGGTGTGAACAAATCGACAGCTGACCAACGGCTCTAGTCGTAAGATGTGCTTCGGATGCTCTGAAAGCGAAATTGGCAGACACTAAGATTAGATCAGTCTGAGTGATCGCCGATACTCAACGAGAACTTACGAAATGAGCATATGCTGTCGGATGAGAGCCTGTAAGTTGGTACAGGATCATTGTTGAAGCCGACCAAAAAATGGGGAATCGGCACCAAGTCCGAGATTAGTGGCTCCAGAAAATCCGATAAGCTCTCAAACCGGAGCTTCACTAGTTGCTCGAGATCACCACAGTTGCGAGCGGCTACGATTGCATCGCCCAGAATGCTGCTCAAGATAGTATGCCAGCCTTCTTGCCGATATATGCCAGCAGCAAGCTGGAAATACTTGAGCGCATCAGCGTAATCTTTTCTGTCAAAGTGGGTTTTGGCGATCTCGTTCGCAATACTTGATTGCATTCGGCTTTGGGTGGTATTCGACTTGCCGAACCTCGCATACGCACTCTCAAACAGAGAAAGAATGAGAGATGTGTAGTCCACTGCAGCTTCCTGGTCAGGCGGCAATGCCAGGTACCAATCAACCGGTCGCTTATCCTGAGCCATGATAGCATATTTTTCCCGTATTTCCGTAGTGCGAGCCGCTGAAAGATATTGAAATCCGGCATTGTGCAACACGTTTGCCGGAGGAAAATCTGGCCCTATTATGGCTCCATCAACGGTAGCAAACGGCACTGAACGTGGAGATATCCACTCCGGAACAAGATCGAGAATCTCAGCAAGCACCTGATACTGCCTTGCTTTCCATGTGTAAAAGCTGTAAGTTTCTATAGTCGAGAACTTGGCTTCCACCAGCGCTGCCACACTCTCCAAATGCACATTGAAGACTTTCTGCGCCATCACTGGTTGATTGAGATACAGGTTACATTTCAAAATCTTGAACGCGACTGTATCTAGCACGATTCGAGAATCATGCCACCGTGGGCTGTCGACTGGAACATTTTCAAAATAATCGACAAGAGTCTCGTACACAGATCCAAACAGTTTAATTGCAATCTCAATTTCCTGTCTATATTCAGCAAACACTGCTTGCTTGAAAATATATCGCAAATCCCAGCCGCTGGCTGACAGGGGAGGCAGATCTAGAGTAGACGAGCTCGGCGACACACTTTTACCGCGTTTCTTGCGCGCATGCTTGACAAGATTACCGTAAAACTCAATCGCATGAGGGTAAAGAGCCTGCTGCATCTCCTTTGCAAACAGCTGGATTTCCATCGTCGAGCTCGGCGGTAGGAAAAACATGCCTGACTTTGCGTCCAAACTGGTGCTTTTACGAAGGTATCCCACTCTATCGTTAAGATCTATGCTTTGCAGCACGGTCTTTGCGCTAATCAAGACAACGGCGTACTTGGTGCCGCGATCATGGAAGTACTTCTTGGATTCATTAATGTCCTTGATCAACTCATTGTCATGGGAAAGCTTGACCTGGATGTCTTCTGACTCTGTAAACAGCTCATAAAATGCAACAAAAACTGACGGCATGTAGTTCCGATACTTGCGCATCCAGAACTGAGAGATCAATCCGTCGGGATATAACGGCGACTCTGGTGATAACGGCGACAATGGTGAGTGAGCTCCTCCAGTCTTGGACGATAATGGCAATCCTGGAGACACAGGGCCAGACTTCTTTGGTGGTAGCTTATAGTCCTGAATAGTTGTTAGTGATTATGTTGGCTCCATACCAATTGAGTAAGCTTACCCTTGGAACCGTCAGTGTCCTGAATACCATACTTGGCGCGCGCTTCTCAGTCTTGATCGCACATTCTTCCCAAACGGCACCTTTAGGACCGCTTGTAAGAGCAGTGAGTAGCTCTGTCGCAAATGGCAGCTGAAGATCTGCGTCGGGGCTGGCCGTGGGAGACATTGGTGTCGACAGATCGTGGTCGGTTTTGCCTGATGATGAACCGCGACGACTACCAGCTGTAAGGCCACCCAACAGCATCAGCGGTAGGTTGTGGCACAAAAATTCTGTAGGATACACGTCCATTTTTAACTCTGGTATGTCTGGCAGTCAGTTTAAGGCATCTATCCCACCCCTTTGGTTATGGTGATTCCTAGTTGCAATTCTTAATGGCCCGCGTCGAATAGCATCCGATAGGATGTGTCAAGACAGCACCCAATGACGAGACGTCGGTATTGATGTATACCTTGACTAGCTTTGATTACCCAACAGATCCAGCTTGGACAACAAAAACTACCTGAATGCTTACCTCTGCCGTGCCAATATTTCGAGTATATTGTGGTGCTTCACGTCACGTGATTGGTGTAACCCCGGAGCTGAACCTTTTGTCTTGTCCCGGGTTCGACTCGAAGCGGGCAAAGTGAACAGATATCATCATCACGATCGATATAGTCTGAGAAGCTAGGGCTGTTCGCGGCATTTGGTATTTCGATTGGACTTGTGTACTGTCGGTTGAATACCGTCCTGTGTTTGGGTAGCAGCAATGGTGGACCGGCATGTCCTCGAGGAGATTGTGTAAGTAGTAACAAAATCGGTCTTTCGGGGGGGGGGGGGGGAGGCGCTCC
>JAKTSU010000065.1:0-74799 GCA_030580395.1 Myxozyma nipponensis
TTTTTTTGTTACCCCCCCCCCCCCCCCCCGCCCCCCCCCCCGAGGGCGTATCTGTTGCCGCTGGATCTGGCGTTTATTATATCTATCTATGTTTTCTTCTTCTTTTTATCACTTATCATCGTTTTTTTTTTTATACATCAGTTTACTGGAATGGAGGAGTGAGAGTGCGTGCGCGCGCGCGGTGGTTATCAAACGGGTAGGAGGAACGGATCTACTTGGGATTTGGCTGACGAACGGGAGAGCAGTCAGGTTTGTGTCGATGATTGTTTATCATTTTATTTTTATTCAATCGAGTTATTATACTATATACATGCGTGTGTCTGGGATAAGATGTCGCCCTACTTGCGAGACCCCTTCTCGAGAAAGTCCTTTGCCTCGTTGATCTTGGTCGCCAGGTACGGACTGCCACCGCGATCAGGATGGTTAAGCAACATGATCCTCCGGTGGGAATCTTTCAGACTTTTCTTGTTCAACGTCCGCGCCGACAGTCCCAGGATCTGCAGTGCCTCTTTGGTGTTCATTTTCGCGTCAAACCCGCCTTTAAGGAACTTTGCATCGCCTCCTCCTGCAGCGCCCGGCAAGTTGCGATACCGCTGGATGGCGCGGATTGACGCTCGAGCGGTTAATGCTGCCGCTGCAACACCTAGTCCGATAATAATCGGGTGACTCTACCAACCATTAGTATATTGATCCTTTTGCCCAGCAACCTAAGCTCACCATTGAGTATTGTTTAACCTGGTCGAACAAATCAGGCTCGGGTTGATTGAAGATAACAGCAGGATCAACGTTATGCTGTTCAACTCGTTCGCCAGCGGGGAATAACCCAGAATGTCCGTTTCCACTTGAACTACCGCCGTTGAACGGAGCAAGAATATCTTCGACTGAAATCACCGCCTCGTTGGCTGATGTCGGTGACGATGTCGGTGACGATGTCGGTGACGATGTCGGTGACAGCGTCGGTGACGGCTTCTCGTTGTCTGACGCTCGGTCTTGTATCGATGACTGCTGTTGTTGCGAAGGCGAGTTTGAAAATAATCCTCGCACCCAGCTTGACATTTTCTGGGTATCTCAACTAAACACCAGTTGCACCACCTTGCGTCGTCGTCGTCGTCGTCAGAAAATCCCGGCCAAACGATTTCGTTCGACCCATAAAAAAATCGCCGCCCCGGCGAAATTCAGGACTGGGAGCTGGTGATGTAAACGATGGTGCTTGTAGCGGCGAAGAGGCTACCTCTTACACGTCAACGACTCTACTGATGAACAGAGTCGATCGGTGTTGGTAGGCGGGACATGGCGCAGAAACAAGTGAGTATTCGGTGGATTTGGTGTAGGCGACGACTGACATGTAGTGCACGATATACGTGGTTGACGTGTCGCCGTCAATGTGCGAATCGGCGGCGCTGGCGAACGCGATGACGGTCGTCAGCGACGCCATAGGCGTCAAGATCGAGTCCGGCCGCAAGACCGACATGGCGGGCGCACTGCTGATCGGCTCGCCGGTGACGGATAACCTGCTGTCATCCGACGGTGTCCAGGGCTACGACAACATTGAGCTTGTGGTGTGGCCGACCCAGTTCGTCGCCGGCGACTACCGACGCCTGCACCAGGTGGTCGACGAGCGTAAACGCGGCGGCAAAACCGTCGACGGCGACGTGATCTCCGGCATCGTGACCGCGGCCAAGATGATCGACGTGTTTTGCGGCTCTCGCAAGTTCGTCAAGCACATCGTGGTGCTGTCTGACTTTGGCCACCCGCTCGACATCGACGCCGACACCATGGCGCCGGTGGCGGACCTGGTGGCCTCCGTCGGCGCTCGCTTGCAGTTGATCGCGGTCGGTCCCGAGACGATAACGTGGAGCTCCGAGGTGGATCTGGTGGTCCAGTCGCTGATCAAAGCGTCCGTGTCCGCCGTCGAGCAGTTCGACTTTGTCCGCGACATCCAGCCCCGGCTGCCGACGTTTGTGGTTCGCGGCACCGTGGCCACGTACTCCGGTCCCATGACAATCCGGGGGTCGTCTGAATTCCCGCCGTTCCAGATCCAGCGGTTCAACCGTACCAAGAAACAGGCGGCGATGTCTAGTACTGCTTATCTACCGTTGCCGACCGGATGCTCTGGATCCGGGGGCTCCAGGGGCGAGTTTGGCAAACTACAGATCGAGATGCGGCATTCGATTCTTGAACCTGATGATGACAACGACGAAGGTGAAGAGGAAGAAGCCAAGGCTAAAACCAGATATGTGGATGTATCCGGTAAAGAAATGCTGTCCGGGTATCTGTACGGCAGCACGATCGTGCCCATCAACGACGACGACGCGGCGGCGTTGAAGTTCGAGACCGCCAAGTCGTACGACGTCTTCGGCGTCGTCGACCAGGCCACCGTCAAGCCGTGGGAAATGATGTCAGACACTAATCTGATCGTGCCCAACATGACCGTGGCCAATGCCGACCACGAAAGCAGCCGGTTTGCCAGCTTCGTGCAGGCGCTGCAACGGGAAAACTGTTACGCGGTGGCCCGGGTGGTTTCCAGGGACATGGCGCCGCCGGTGATGGTGCTCCTGGTCCCGCACGTCACTGACCGATACGACGGCTGCGTCGAGATCCGGCTGCCGTTTGCCGAGGACGTGCGCAAGTACAAGTTCAGACCGCTGGACCATCTGCGGTCAATCACCGGCCAGGACATTACCACTCATCACTACCTGCCTAGCCACGAGCTGGTGGAAGCCATGGATGCGTACGTGGAGTCGATGACCGACGCCACGCTGGACCTGGAGCACGGCACGGTGGTGAATCCGGTGATTGCTAATCTAAGCCAGGCATTGCGCACTCGGGCGCTCGATTCCGATGCGCCGCTGTCGCCCAAGCCGGTGCCTGACCTGGTAACATCTGCGCTGCAGCGGATCAGCCGGAATGATGCCACCGTGGACAGGCTGGTCAAAGCCGCCGGGATCCAGAAAGTTGCCAAGTACAAGACAAACAAGCGAAAATACATCGACGAGTCGCGGCACGAAGGTGCTGTCCAGGTCATGATTGATCTCGACGCACTTCTGGACCAGAACCCGAAGAAGGAGGAGGAGAAGGAGGAGGAGGAGGAGGAGGAGGAGGAGAAGAAGAAGACGACGGTAGAGGAGGAGAAGGATGATTATGATTTGAACCTGGCGATTCGGCAGTATGCGACTCAGCCACCGACGCCAGAGTTCCCAGACATGGTAAGCATTTTGAAGCACGGCGGCGACGAGATCTTCCGGATCTACCGCTCGGACGGGGCGGCGGGTACAGTGCCGAAGCCGGTGGTTAAGAAAATCAAGACTTTGTGGCATTACTGCGGAGAGTATGACGAGCGTGGAGTGTATCAGTCGTTTTGGGAAAAGTTTGTGCTACGGTTTGGCGACGATGATCCCGTGGTTGGTGTGGTGCGAGAGAAAGGGTATGTTATGTAGCTAGGAAGTTAAAAGTCTTGTTATAAGTTATAAAGAATCCTTGTAGTCTTTGACGACCTGGACAAACGACGAGTCGGCCGTGAAGCCCATGCTGAAGGCAAGCTTGTTGTCGTATCGGGGCACCCACGAGTACAAGATCGGCTTGATGGCGGGATCCTCTTGTTCGGACAACAGCTCGAGCTTGTCTTTGCCGCCGACTTGGGCGAGGGCGTCAATCATGTCCTGGACCGTGACGCAGATTCCCGGCAGGTTGACGACCCTGGTGGGTAGCGACGACAGATCGGTGTGCAACGCGTGGACGAGGTTCTTGACCAGCGTCGCCGGCGAGCACACCCACGACGCGAACCCGCGGTCGGCCACGGGGATCACGCACGGGATCCCGTTCAGCGGCTCCCTGATCATGCCGCTGAGAAACGACGACGCCGCCTGGGTGGGTTTGCCTGCTCTGACGGTGACGGTGGGGAACCGCATGGCGATGCCGTCGATGAAGCCGCGGCGGGAGTACTCAGCAACGAGGATCTCGCCGATCAGTTTCTCGGCACCGTACGACGACTGAGGCTTGGCCACGACCGACTCGTCGCACGGGTCCGGAACCGGGTTGCCGTACACCGCCAGCGACGACGCGTACAGAACCTTGGTGCCGGGCTTGATGGTGCGGATGTCGTCCAGCAGCTTGCGCACCGAGTCGAGGTTGACGGTGATGCCGAGCTCGAAGTTGGCCTCGGCGCCGGCGGACATGATTCCGTGAAGGATAAACACGGCGTCAAACTCGGGCGTGAACACGGTGGTGCTCAGCAGGTCGGCGGCTATGCATTTCACGTTGCCGTTGTGGTTCGGAGGTAAGTCCGGCTTGACGACGTCGACCAGCGTCAGCTTCACGGCAGCATCGTTGGCGACGAGTGACGACGCAAGCACCCGGCCGACGAAGCCTGCACCTCCAGTAATCAAAATGTTGTTGGCCATTATAGCTGGAGAGATGGCAGTTGTGGAATGTTATGGTAGTTATGGTACGAATGGAAACGCAGAAATTCACCGTGGTGGTGGTTCGGTCGTGTTTTATACATTGTTACCCCAGATTTTAGAGTGGGGGCGGGCAGCGCTTGGAGCCCCTCGCCGGGCGCGGTGGATTTTCCGACGTCGTAGTCCGGAGGTTTTAGTCCGATAGACGGTAACAAGTAATGAGTTGAGCATGCGTGTATTAATTGATGATCACCGTGTCAGCTTTGTTGGCACCACCGAGCATGGCAATGTTAAGCTCGGCCTCTTGTTGAAACACCGCCAGGCAGCCCTCGGAAATGCCGATCATCTCCTCCCGGCCGGCGTTGGCGTGCATGTACTCGAGGATCTTCATGTTGAGGTTCTTGTTGAGGTTGACCTTACGCACGCCGCCGAACTCGATCGTCTTGTCGAACAGGTCCTGGATGAGCGGGTACGCGCCGTGCAGCACCATCTGCACGCCTTCCGGGATGGCGTGTTTGATGGCGGCCAGGCGGTCGAGCTGCCAGTACTTGGCGGGCCCGCCTTCGGGATACGGACCGTGGACGTTGCCGAACGAGGGCGCCAGGAAGTGCACGCCGGTGCGAGCGACAAAGTCGGCTGCGACGTCGGGCTCGGTGTACAGCGCCTCCATGTCCACGGTCGGCACGCCGTCCTCGCCGCCGACGATCCGGCCCATCTCGGCCTCGATGGTGATGGCCTTGAGCTTGGCGAGCTCGACGATCTTGGCCACGAACTCCGCGTTCTCGTCAGGGTCGTGTGACGACGCGTCGACCATGATGCTGTCGAACGGCATGTCCAGCGCCAGGTACACGTCCTCCGCCACCGTGCAGTGGTCCAGGTGCAGCGACATCGGCACCTTGGCGGCATGCAGCGCCGTGGCGCAGAACTGGACCCACGGTCTGCCGTAGTAGTGCATCGACCACGGGAAGATCTCCACCATTGCCGGTGCGTTCATGTTCTCGGCGGCTTTGATTGCTGCCAGCACCGCCTCTGTCGTGTAGCTGCCATTAGCACTTGGTACTTACTACCCCCCCCACGTCGTTTCATCGCCGGAACCCACCAGTTGAACGCAGCCACGGCGAACTTGCCACGATCAGCAGCATCCAGAATCTGCCAGGTCCGGTTATTCCTAGGATACTCTGTCATTCTTTCTTTTACGGGCGATGCAATAATCAAGACGGCCCCGGAGGATGAATGGCCGGGTCGTTGGTGTTTTATTGCTAGTTTTTTTCCCTTCCCTCCCGCGGAGTGCACGTCTCGGTCGGCACTTCGGCTAATTTGGCTTTCTCCCAACGCTGGACCCCCACGTAGCCATGATGTAGTCATGGAGAAGACCATTTATCCTCGTCATGTTTAACGTGGAAAATGGACATGATGATGCCTGCAGGCTAAAGTAAATCATTCGTGGTTATTTTATGGTTATGCTGGATGGAGTGGCAGGTTAGACAATCGATGGTGCCGAGATACTCCCCCCGCGACCATCGTAGGGTGGCTTGGATCCGAATCAGCACGGCCTTCAAGGCACTCTCAACTCGCTTAATGCTTGTCGAAACCATCGGATGCTGAGTACTGGTGCAGATGCATCAGGACCGGGGCGTATGTTGCATGGGGTTGCATGGTCGTACGCGTTCATTACATGATTGGGCTGCATCCTCCACCTGTCGTTGTCGTCGATACCATACACGGTTACTAATCCTTGCTTCAGCTGCCAGCCCGGCTCTCTCTTCCCTAGACTTGCCAACGCCGCTGTCTATTACCAGGCAAATCAGGTAGCAACCAGAAGCCATTGGCGCCACGAATATCAACCATGACCACGATTACGGAAATACGGCGATTACGGCGCTTTGAGAGCGTTCATTAAAAGACGCATCTGCACTGATGGCATCTGCACTGATGGCATCTGCACTGATGGCATCTGCACTGATGGCATCTGCACTGATGGCATCTGCACTGATGGCATCTGCACTGATGGCATCTGCACTGATGGCAGACGCATCCTTTATATATCATCCATTAACCATGATGGTAATACTAAATGCATCGTCCATCATCTCCCGCCTGCACACAAGACCCTTGCCATATTAGCAAATCTATGCAGTCCGGGTAACCGTGAAAGTCCGGGTAACCCGCCCGGGGGGAGAAGTCCGGGTAACCGGAGAAGTCCGGGTAACCCGCCTGCCGGGGGAGAAAGTCCGGGTAACTGGAGAAGTCCGGGTAACCCGCCTGCCGGGGGGGGGAAGCATACAAGGCGTGGAACCGATTCGATTCAATCATACATGGCGAGTTGCGAAGACAGTCAGCACAGCCAGCAGAGACCATCACGATCTCCAACCACCAGAAGAAATGGATCATACGCCGTCACTATGGGGTCGTCCCCGAAACGACGTGTACGGGTCGTACAGTCATGCCATCAGCAACGCCGGCCACCAGCCGGCCACGGGACACACGCAGTCACCGATAATCACCGGCACGTCGGTGCTGGCGATCAAGTACAACCACGGCGTGATGATGGCTGCGGATAACCTGGGTACGGCAACGTGTGGCGTTTTTAGGGGCGGATGAGATGTGCTGACAAGTCTAGGATCGTACGGATCGCTGGCGCGGTTCACTGACATCGAGCGCATTGTCAAGGTCGGCAAGGAGACGGTGGTCGGCCTCGGCGGCGACCTGTCGGACATGCAGTACATCATTGGCTTGCTCGAGCGATTGATGTAAGCTTAAAAATTTTAAAATTTTGTCAATGTTTCGACTGCTGACGGTTCTAGAATTGACGACGACTACGAACAGGACGGCCACCATCTGCGAGCACCCCACGTGTACGAGTACCTGTCGCGGGTGATGTACAACCGACGCAGCAAGATCGATCCGTTGTGGAACGCGATTCTGGTGGCGGGACGACACGACAACGGCACGCCGTTCCTGTCCTACGTCGATCTCCTCGGCGTGACGTACTCGTCGCCGGCGCTGGCCACAGGCTACGGCGCGTACCTTGCGGTGCCGCTGCTGCGCAAGCTGGTCGACAAAGACGGCGACGAGAAGAACGTGACCGAGGACCAGGCCCGGACGGCGCTGGATGAGTGCATGAAGGTGCTGTTCTATCGTGACGCCAGGTCGCTTGACAAGTACTCGGTTGCCAAGGTCACGCTGGACGGCGACGTGTCGATCGAGACCGGAGTCAAGTGTGAGAACATGAGCTGGCGGTTTGCTGAACTTATCAAGGGATACGGTACCCAGAACGTCTAGATATAATATATATATATATATTACTGTATCATGTAGGAAATGGACGCCTGATCAACCCCATCCCCGAAGACCAGGTAGGGTAACAGTTCCGCCGGGGGGGGACCATACTACGGCATAAAATTGTGGCACTGATGTCAAGCCGGACGATAGACACACATCACATGCAGCAAACATGGTTGACCACACGATTAAAGGTCCGGGAAGCATCGACTCCAGCTACGATGGTAAGATTTCTGTCAATTGAGCGCAGGCAAGGCAACTGTTTTACTGACGGACGGACCGGGCAGGCTCTGGGCTGCGGGTTGGAATTGTTCGCACCAGATGGAACTCGAAAGTAATCGACGCTCTCGTCGCCGGCTGCGTGAAGAGACTGGGCGAGCTTGGTGTCAAGTCCGAGAACATTGTTACCGAGCTTGTACCTGGTTCATACGAGCTGCCGTTCTCGGTGTCCAGGTGAGCAAACATGGCCGGGTGCGCCGCGGCGGTGCAGTGACAAGCTAATGAATGACAGAATGTACACTGCGTCGCAAATCCAGTCGTCGACGTCGTCGTCGTCGACTGGAAACGTGGACTTGCTGATGGACTCGGCGCCGCCATCGAGCGCTCCGGCGGTGGCGACCAAGCCGTTCGACGCAATCATTGCCATCGGATGCCTGATCAAGGGCGAGACCATGCACTTTGAGTACATCTGCGACTCGGTCTCACAGGCGCTCATGAAGCTCCAGATCGATCTCGGCATCCCGGTGATTTTCGGCGTGCTGGCGTGTCTGACTGACGAGCAGGCGCTCGCCAGAGCCGGCCTCACTGAAACCGGCCACAACCACGGTCTGGACTGGGCCGAGGCGGCCGTCGAGATGGGCGTCAAGAACAAAAACTGGACCGAGGGCAAGTTTTAATCCCATTCCTGGAAAAACTAATTGCTGTGCGACTATATACAATATATACATATATAAAAATAATAACCGGGTCACACCGCCACATTGCGAACTCCGTCGGCGGCATAGGTTTCCAGCATGCGATGACCTTTGCGCAGTAGATACTCAATCGTAGCAAAATCTGATTTCGAAAGCCCTCGGTGGTCATCAAAATGCCGCCTAATCTCGTAAGTTTCCAAGCCAAGTGTTGGGGGACGTAATCACGGACCTTAGGAACATGTAGAAGTTTTGTCGATTTTGCTAGATCAATTAGCTAACCCGGTAATCATGAATAGCAAATTTACCTCCACTACTCACAGGAGGCTTGGTCCGGACGGCCCGTAATCCGGCTCGGTACAAGCTCAGAACTAATCCCGGGATCATCGTTAGTATCGACACCAAGTTTAGCACACGCTTAGCACACGCTTACCGTCTCGTTGGAGACCGGTGAGTCGGCGAGCCATGTTGCGGGATTTCTATCCGGTACACTGTTTACACGGTACAACTTGCTCGGCAGTATTTCGAGTACTCAGTAATACGTTCTGTCGTATTGAACCTCGAGCCTGACCGTCTTCGGGGATCTTGGCTGACGATGTCGTTGTCGACTCGTGGTGATTCCGGGGCCGCAAGCTGGGACGAATCCTCAGCGGCGGTAGACTACGATTCTGGTTTATTGACGTTGCATGCACCGTGAAAAGAAACCGGAAACTGATTAATGATCAATTGTACTGTTATATTACCACAGGTAAAGTGTTACTACAATAAATATCAGATTCAAGCCCTTGTCAAGTCCTCAACCATACACGGTACGACTGTGAATCTTGACATGCGCAAGTGCACATTCGACAGACTCAATTGGCATGCCGGTCCATCGACTGAACATGGTCGCACTCAAGGCATGAAGCGAGTCAAACCGGTGCCTGGTGAGATCACCGTGCTGGCCGTGGTTGATCAGGTGTCGCGGTCGCCCAGTTGAGACTTTTGTAAGCCACCAGCGAACGTATGCCGTCATCTAGGCTGATGATATACATCCAGCCATGTGGCAGACAGATATTAGAGTCTGTTTGGGTGAACCACCGCCAGCAGCTCTCCGGCTCTATCGAAACGTGCACCGTGGAAACCTCCGGTTTACCAAGATCCCAGGTTCCAGTGCCGGTTGCAGTCGACCTTGCCGTCAAGACCGTGCAAATTCCACTGTTGGCATAAACTTTTAACCGAAATCATTAAAACGAAATCACCAAAGTCTCGGGCATAAAGCTCTGAGAAGATTGAGGCATCAGCTCAGCTGGCATCACTTCTGTTCGGTCGATATCGCGGTCTTTGACTCCAGAGTTGATCTTCACTGTCCTATTCTGAAGCCTTTCTGGTATGCATCCTGACTGATGATCGACGGCCATGGCAAATATCACTCCGCGCCATGCCATCCATCATGCCATCTGGCTGTCGTCGTGGAGCGGCTATGCACAACTCTACAACCACGTGAAGACAAGGTTCCGAGCAATTCAGCAGGCTGCAAGCAGGTGCAGTATGCCCGTGGCGTTCAGAGATTTTACCAACCGAGCATTACAGCCGTCGAAGCGGCAAGTGCCGCGACGTGAGCGCTGCAACATGCCTGTCGCCAAAAGTTTGGCGCTGCCATCTCCAGTAGATCATCAGTCTGAGAACGTACTCCGTAGGTTTATGGTCATTAAAAGTTGTCGACCCTAACTACATCGCAGCTTCATGATCTTATCGCCTGCAATCAGACGTGGCGGCGAAGTTGGGCAGCACTCGGACACGCCGTCCGAGTCTCGACCGAACTCGATTGGTTCTACAGTAAATAGCACGGCAGCAATAGCTAAATCGTAGTCTTAAAACAACATTAAACAGTCAGATACCGAGACACCTGACGGTCGCCCCCCCCAAATCCGCGGGGGGGGATCTGCCGCAATCACCAGGTACATCCGCATAACCCGATTAAACAAGGTCCTGGCGGACGATTCCAACATTGAAACCCACCAACCAACCGAATAAATCACAAAAAACCGCATTAACACAGCAAAACTCCGGAACCTAAGCAACCAACCTGACTCCTCCCTGCTCCTGCTAATCCTCCTGCTTACCAACCACCCGGGGCCTTCTTGATGACGATCTGCTGCATCAGCGCCTCGTTGATGTTGTTGTTAAGGTCCTTGCGGGGTCGCACCGACGACAGCAGCTCAATCTCTAGAATGTACTTTCCTTCCTTGTACTTCTCGCTTTCCTCGTACGCGACGTCGTACTTCCAGCCCACGCACTCGTCGCAGTACCGGCAGTACAGGTCCCGCACGATGTGCTCGCCGGTGGTCATCGACCGCGGGCCAGGCTCGCCCTCGACCACGTTCACGCTTCATAGTTAGCATCACGTAACTCTCTTCCCCTGCTCTCCACTGGCACCTCACACGTAATGAAACAGGTAGGCCTTGCCGTGCTGGCCCTTGAACTGCTATCCCCCCCGCCGGTCAGCAAACCACCTACCGCACAGCTGCAACCTCAGTTCGCCACTTACCTTGGAGATGATGTCGCGGTCCTTGGCAAAGTGCGTGTTGCACCTGCGGCAGCCGTAGACCCTGTTGTCGTCGTACAGATACACGTTGTACTCCAGGCCCATTCCTGACGACGATCAAGAGTGACGGGAAACGCTCTAGACTGCGGCCCCGCTGGCGCACTTTCCCCAGCTGCAGCTTCTGGGGTGAAAATAATTCGGCGGACGTGAACAAGCGGCAGATGCTGGAGCTAATGACAAGTGCTGCTGGCGAGCTGCTCGACACTGCTGCAGGTTTTCGGTATATTTGCTGGACGGACCGGACCGGGGGGGGGGGTGCTGCTTGTCACTGTGTGCTTGCGTCGTTCTTGGTGATCGCTGATGCGTCCCGCTGCCAGCGCGGCAACGGTTGGGAGGAGTACCGTCGGCAAGTAAGCAGTTGGTACCCTCGTCTACTAAGCATCCCTCCCCGGCAACTGCTTCACGACATTCGACCTGCAATACCTGCCGTAAATTGGGGCGACAATCCGGCAGGAACATACTGCTGCTGTGCCCCCCCCGGTCAGTATTGTGCAGCATCTTCACGATGAGCTGGCTCGACAGGCTCAAAATAACCCAGGTTCGTTTGTTCCCCGACCAAATGCTGTCGACCGTGGTGGTGATGATGATGATGCTAACGATACCAATTCAGGTCACCGACGTCGAGATGGTCCGGCGGGGCACGTCCAGCATTGGCACGCTTCACCTGACATCGCATCACTTGATCTTCCGTGACGATGCCGACGCCAAGAAAGAAGTGTGGGTGTGCTACCCCATCATGGCCCACGTCGAGCGACGGCCGTACTCGCCGTTCACCGGCTTCGGCGCCGTCCGGCTGCGGTGTCGCGACTTTGCGTTTATTGCGTTCCATTTCCGGTCCGGTGGTGGCGACGACCGTGACGCGAAGCTGGTGTTTGACACCTTGCAGGCGCTGGCGTGCCTGCCGTCGGTCGACAACCTGTACGCGTTCTACTACCGGCCAGGGTCGGCCGAGCGCACCGTCAACACCTGGGGCGTGTACGATCCCGCCAGGGAGTACGCGCGGATGGGTCTCGGTACCACCGCCACGGCATGGCGCTTCACCACCGTGAACGCAAACTACGAGTTCTGTCCGTCGTACCCGCGCCTGATGGCGGTCCCGGCGTCGATCCCGGACTCGGTGCTGCAGTACGTGGGCAAGTACCGGTCCAAAGCCCGCATCCCGGTGCTGTCGTATATCCACCGGCTCAACAACTGCACCATCACTCGCTCGTCGCAGCCGTTGGTCGGGCTGAAGCAGAACCGGTCGCCGCAGGACGAGCGCTTCATCCACGCCATCTTCACCACCACCGTGGTCGAACACGCCTACGGCGCCAGCCAGGAAAACCTCATCGCTGACGCCCGGCCGACCACGAACGCTCTCGCCCAGACCGCGCTCGGGGCCGGCACCGAAAACATGGAAAACTACAAAGCCAGCCGGAAGGTCTATCTCGGAATCGACAACATCCACGTCATGCGCGACTCCCTCAACAAGGTCTACGAGGCACTCAAGGACTCCGACATCACGCCGCTGCCGCCCAACCGCGAGCTGCTGCTAAAGTCAAACTGGCTCAAGCATCTGTCCACCATCATGGAAGGCGCGGTGCTGATGGCCAGACGCCTGCACCTGTACCATTCCCACGTGCTGGTGCACTGCTCCGACGGCTGGGACCGCACCGCCCAGCTGTCATCCCTGGCCCAGATCTTCCTCGATCCCTATTTCCGCACCATCGACGGCTTCATCACGTTGGTGGAAAAGGAGTGGCTTGCGTTCGGTCACAGATTCGCTGAGCGGTGTGGCCATCTGTCGTCGGCCAAGGCGTTCGTGCAGGTGTCAGACTCCTCCAACTCGTCCGCCCCGTCGTCTCAGTCGGCGGCCCAGCAGGCGTTCATGAACGTGTTTAACGCTGCCAAGAATGCTGCCAACGGCGGCGGCGGCGGCGGCGACGGTGACGGTAATGGAGACGGAGAAAAGCCTGGCGCGAATAGCAGTCTCAAGTACACGGCACCGGTGTTTCACCAGTTCCTTGACTGTGTGTACCAGCTGTTGCGACAATTCCCCGACCGGTTTGAGTACACCGAGCGGTTCCTGCGCCGACTGGTGTACCACCTGTATTCGTGCCAGTACGGCACTTTTCTGTATAATTGTGAACGCGAGCGGCTGGAGGCTGATGTCGCCAACCGTGCCCACAGCGTGTGGGACTACTTTGTCGTCCGCAAGCGGGAGTTTGTGAATCCGCGATTCAACCCGGGGCTGGACACCTCGGATAGTATCGACGACCAGGTGATTTTCCCTGACGCCAAGAATATCCGGTGGTGGCACGAAATGTTTGGCCGGACCGAGGAAGAGATGTCGGTTGTGACGTTGGCGGGAATCGCCAAGCCAGCCCGACGCCAGCAGCAACAGCAACAGCAGCAACAGCAGCAACAGCAACAGCAACAGCAACAGCAGCAACAGCAGCAACAGCAACAGCAACAGCAACAGCAACAGCAACAGCGACAGCGACAGCGACAGCGGGAACAACAACAGCAGCAATACGTGCAGTTCAAGGAAGCCGCCAACACGGCTTTGGCGTCGTGGGCAACTACGATTGCTACCGGGTCCAAAGACTTGGCTCAGGCTGCACAACCATATCTCCAGTCGCTTGCCGCGGCTGCTAACGGTTCACCAGTCCCAGACCAAGCAACCTCGATTTACGCCGACGCATCAAGTGATGGGCGGCAACCGCGGCAGCAGAAGCCGACCCGGAAGATACATGGTTCAGGGATGGATCCCGACGCTGAAGTATTGACTGGTGACATGCTGTCACGAATGACCCTTGATCCACTCGACAGCTACTCGTTTGCCCATTCCAAGGGGAACTCTGACACCGAATACATTCCAGAAACAGAGTGACGCTAATAATAGTAATCATAAACCGAGACAGTATTGCTAATAGATTTTTTATTTACTATTTATGTTTTTTTGTCTCCCTCGGTTTTGGTTTAGATTCCACCGGCTCAGGTGCCTTCGTCGCCGCCGCCGCCGCCGCTGCCGCTGCTGCCGCTGCTGCCTTTTGCTTCAGCTCTTGCTCCTCTTTCAGAAAAGTTTCCTGCTCGAGCTCATCCTGCTGCTCGGCATAGTATTGGCCAAACTGGAGAGCCAGCACACCGATGAGCGTGAACGCCATGATCACCTCCGAAGCAGCGAGAACGTTGATGCCGGTGTGGGCGTCGACGTCGCCCCAGTCGCCGGACAGCACCGAGAGCAGGCCGGTGCGGATGTTGGTGAGATACACAATGATCGCAGCCATGTACAGCACCAGCGAGCCGCCGTCAAACAGCTTGTTCGACTCCGTCGGCCGGTACAGCTTGATGACGAACCCGACCAGGCCAGCGACCACGATCGTGTAGAACGCCCTTGTGATCACCACCGGCGGCGTCGCCAGCTGCGTGTAGTGTCCGAGCGAGTTGGCAAACGCCTGCGGTGTCGGCGACGTCACCCACAGTGTCTCGTGAGCATACGCCCAGTTGACAAACAGGATGCCCAGCATGAACGACGTCGCTGGGCCATCTCATCAGCAAAACCTCCACAACGCCATAAACACCACATCACCACTTACAGCACAGGATCAGCGACGTTGAGAATGATCGCGAAGACGTAGGCATTGTTATTTTCGCTCCGTTTGAATACTTAAACTGGACTTTATCTCTCATTCATCGAGATCAGTCGAGATCAATGCTTCCACGGCTTGGCGGAGAAAAAAAAACCCCCCACCAAAAACCCCGGGTCACGTGGACTGGGCATCTGCTTACATTATTGATTATGTCAGCGGGCAGGAGGGGGTTTTTTTATTTTATTTTTTTTTTTTATTTTTTATTTTTGTTTGCTGCTGCATGGCTGCGTGCGGCGGTGAGAACTGCAAAAAAACACAAGGCGAGCAGCAACCGTCGTTTGTTTTAATCACCATCACGACCACCACAACCACCCTTGCAGAGCTGTCCTCCACACCGAGCAGGCAAGGAATTGACCGAGCAGGTAAGCAGGCGTTCGTGATTGAGCTTGGAGGATCATGTTCTTGACGGATTTTGGTCAGTGCTGACTGGTAGCGGTGTAGTTTTTTTTTTTTTTTTTTGGTTTTCTATCGAGGTTCCCCGGTTGATCTTCTTGTAACCGACGAAACGATGGCAAACCGGTTCCCGCCATCGACGTGGAACTTCCTACGGCTGGTCGCGGTGGTTGCGGTGCTGTATTTGGTGGTGACGGCCTCGACCAGGACCACGGCGTTCTCGAGAGCGATTGCCCCCGGGACGGTTCCGGACGCGCCGTCGAAGCCCAACGTGGGACCGGCTGTTGGTGATGCCGCTGGTGCTGGTGGTGCTGGTGCTGCTGCGCTGGACGAGTCCACGCTGTCGCAGACATCTGCTGAGGAAGAAGAGATGTGGGCACCGGTGGAGCCGGTGGTGATCGACACCGACAAGGACCGCTTCATCGACGGCTCGTTCCGCAAGCCTCAGCCCAAGAACTCGCACCCGGCGTTTGTGGATCCGTTCGCTGCCGGCCCCGTGATTCCGCCGAAGAACGGTCACGGTGGGAGTGGTAGCGCCCCGCCTCCGCTGCCGCCGGTTGCTGAGAAGAAAGTGGAAGAAGCGCCGGCGCCGGTGGTTCCGGACGTGGCGCCGCCGAAGATGATGCTAACCAAGCGGGGACAGATGGAGATCTACATTCTCAACGCGCCCCGGTACCATTTCGAGGTGGTGCTGCCGTTCCTGCGCACGTTTTCGCAACTCGACGACGTCGCGGTCACGGTGTGGGCGGGCGAGGAGGGCCAGAACCTGTTTGGCGTGAAGCCGATGATGGAGAAGCAGGCCGAGCCGCTGGGACTGACCATCAAGACCATTGCCGAGCTCCAGCCCACATCGGGTTCACCAGACCTGGTGTTTTTGACGTCGTGTCCTGAAGACGTCGAGGCAGCCGGCACCGCGATCGACTCGTTCCTGAACCGCGGCGCCAAAGTGTTTTGCGTCGTGCACGAGCCTGCCAAATGGAACGTCCGACCGGACGCCGAGTCGGCGTCGCCGTACAAGAGCCAGATCGAGTTCATGCAACCTTGGGTGAGCCGGGGCCAGTGGGAGTTTGTGACGCTGTCGGCCCATGTCCAGAACTACGTGCAAGCCAACTTTGCCAAGTTTCTGATGAAACCGGACGATGGTGATGAGAAGTACGAAGCGAAAATTTTGCACCCTGTTTTCCGTCGAGATTCGGCTGACGTCGCAGTGAATATCTTCGACCCGTTCGCTGCCATTCCTGGCAAGATCGAACCGGGGCGACGGAACTACAACAAGATCCTCGACCAGTTCGCAGCTTCCAATCCGCGTGGCAAGCTGCATTTGGTCGGCGCCGGTGAACCGCTGACGCTCAGTGCCGACCTCACCGCCAAAATCGCAGATAAACTCCACTACATCCGCGGCGTATCGTTCCCGGAATACTTCGATCATTTGGGCCTGGCGATTGTCATCATCCCCGCGTTTGCGTCTGACGAATACGTCACCGTCCAGGCGTCGTCGTCGATTGCCACCGGCCTCATCACCGGCACGCCGGTCATGGCCGACCAGTCCATCTTGGCCGCTTACACCCAGATCCCGCCGGACGCGTTCTGGATCCAGCAGGACGGCGAGTCGGAAATGGAGGCGTATGCGCGCATAGCCGAGATGGGCGTCGACGCCTGGCTCGACAAAAAACGCGTCGTCGCCAAAGTGCGGGACCAGATGATTGTCGAAAACACCGAGTTCTTCACGTCGGTGCTTGATGACATTTGGCAAGCCTCGCATCCTCCTCCATGACGAGATCACTGTTTGGAAAGTCTTTGTATAGAGTTTACTGTTGCATTTTCACGGTTGGAAAAATCAAAGCCAAAGGTTTTGATTTTTATTTTTTTTTTGGTGTTTAGAACGGGGTCGAGTACCTACTTAGTTTACATAAGTTATATATAATCTAAAATACTTTGGACATTATGCCGTGGTCGCAGTACCAGCTTTTTTCATCTTCCATGCTTGTCGTAATGCGTCTTTTCTGAGCTTGATCTTTTCCAACTCATCGTCTGGCGATGGCGTCGGCGATGGCGACGGCGGCTCCTGTTCTTCGGCGACTAATTTGATCGACGATGAAAGCTCGCTGGGATCAGTAGCTTGGCCGGCTACGTTCCTGTACCGGGCTGGATTTGTATTAACTGGTGGTGGTGGATCTTGTTGCGTTACGGGTTGAGGTTGAGGCTGGCCGCCGGCTGGAGTATTGATTGATCGCGGCGACGTAGGTCTGAACGGATCCTGCTGAACCGGCAACGGAAGTTGGGTGAATTGAGGAATTTTGCTGAAATGTGTGGACGCAGTAGAAGAAGACGCTGATGCAAACGCGGCTGACGACGACGACGACGACGACGACGGTGGTTGTTGTTGTTGCTGTTGTTGTTGGGATAATGGCGTTTGTCCGGTCTGGATCATTTGCGTCAGCATTTGCATTTGCATTGTCATTAGAACCTGCATCTGGGCTTGCACCTCTGGTGTGAGTGCTATGCCCTGGGGATTTGGCAGTAGCGGCGCCGGCGGCACCGGCGGCGGGAGCATGAACGGGTTGTTGTTGGCACGAGTTGGTGATGGCGATCGTTGGGTGTCGAGAACATGCATGTTGAGCGCTGACCGGCGGTGCATTTTAGCCTGCTCCTCTTTGGCAATCTCGTGAATCAATCCCCGGGCAGGCATCGTGTCCGGCCGGTCGGCCATTTGCTCCGGCAGCGTCAGGCCTCTTGGCAGCGGCAACTCTATTCGAGAGTGGCGGCCAGGTACACCATGGGCTTGTAGAACCGCCAACGGTACGTCGTCGTCGTCGTCATCGTCGTCATCGTTGACTACATCGTTACCTCCCATGTCGTCGTAGCCTCCTGGGTGGGTCGGTCCGGCATAAGGGGATGAGCCGGCACCAGTGACTCGGCGCATCTGCTGACGGTACACTGACAGATTGGCATCCTGTCGTCGCCTTTGACGGGCAGCAGCTTCTTTTTCTGGTGAGTCTATCGATAGTAAACTAGCTTCATCTTCATCATCTGAGTCGTAGTCCGAGGACTGGTCGCCGTCGTCGTCGCCGCCGCCGCCGTCACCGCTAGCATTCTGGGTAGATGCGGCCTGATGGTGGTGTCCTGTAGACTGCCGACGATACTGTTCAAACTCGGTCAGGGTCATGACTCGTTTATCTGCCGGCGGTGGAGCCGGCATGGCTGATATGTAAGCCGCCGCCTCGGGTGGTATATCCACAGTGCCATTTTGTTCGTCGTCGTCGTCGTCGTCGTCGAACGCGTATGCGGGGCCGTCATTAAGCGTGATTCGTTGCAAGGCTGCTCCGGATGTGATTGGCGCCGAGTCGCTGTAATCGAAATACGACGGCGTCCGGGGCTCGTGCGACCGGGCTGATGCGCTGCCAAGCAGCTCGTCGTCAGACTGGGCCTGCCCCGGGCTGTTATTGTATTCTGGTGACGCGTACAGGTGCGAGTCTCGCCGCGATGGTGACGATGGTTTCATGTACGCCGGCGTGGGGGCCTCGAACACGGGCACGTCGAAGAAATGCGACGATGATTTGCTGGCGGGCTTGAGTCGCACGGTGGATTGCTGGGGCGACGACGGCGGTTCGGTACGAGATATCGGTAGCAGTTTTTCCCGGAACGGAGAACGTGAGCGTGGCGGTGTGCGAGGTCCGGACGCTGCTGGTGTTGTAGTTGTTGTTGTTGCCGAGGCTGACAAGTCGGGAGATGCTCGCAGCGTCGTCGCAGCCGGGTCTGGTGCGATGTTCTTGGTGAGCTCACGTTCAGGAGACGTCCTGCGAGCATGCAGCGGTATTTTCAGCGGCATTTTGGTGTTGATGTGGTGGTGTGCAGCGTTTGTGGGTATTCTATTTTCAGGTAAAAAAAACCAGCAGCAACAAGGTGTGCCTCGGTAAGTGAGTGAACTGTGGTGACGACTGACAGCGCCAGAGTTTCTTTTTTTTTTTTTTTGTTTGTAAACGATAGTAAACAGCTTATTAATGTTTAGAATGAAAGCTCCCGGATCGGCCTGGACTGGGGGGTTGATGCAAAACAGCAATTAGCTGCAACTCGGGGAGAGCTCATCCACGCAAAAGCTGGGAACGGCCAGCGCGCGGGTTTGGGACGTCTTTGAGCGAGCGAGTGCGCGCGCGGTTCAGTTCGTAACAAGATGAGTAGCAGAGATGTGTTTACAGATGAACCAATAGAGCCAATAGCAAATAAATCATATAATTGGCTGTTACTAACAACTTATTTGGCTAACGACCGTCTGGCTTTTCAGATTCAGCAGGGCGAAACGACAGGCGTGGGACACCACCGGTTGCCATGGCAACCGCGGGGGGGGGGGGGAAATCAATTTATGATTGGTTATATTTGATGGGTTATATTTGATGGTGAGCTCGCCATATGTTGTAGTGTTTTTTTTTTGTTGATTTGGGGTGTTACGTAGTTAGTCAATTACTAGATGGCTTCTAATTACTTAGACGCTTGCGGTTCTTGAGACCAAGTTCCTCGGCGAGGATTTGTAACGCCAGTTTTTTGGAGAAGAATCTGCAGTGAGCAAGGTTGCCGCCGTTGAACCAGAATCCCGGATGTCCCGAATCTCTCCACATGACGTTAAGTTCGCCTTCGGAGTCGAGACCCCACACGGGGTTGAGTCTGTCGGCGACGTTGTCGCCGAAGATGCGACGGGAGGTGTCGCGCATGTTGGAGTAACCGGTGGCGAGCACGACGATGTCGGCTTTGATCTCGACACCGTCGGCAAACTGGATGGCGTCCGGGGTGAACCGGGCAATCGAGGACCCGCTCTTGACCTTGACGTCGCCGTCGCAGATGAGCTTGGAGCAGCCGACGTCGAGATAGTAGCCGCCGCCGCGGCGGTAGTATTTCATGAGGAACCCTGAGCCGTCGTAGCCAAAGTCGAGGTTGAAGCCGGCGGCGGTGAGGCCGTCGAGCATCGGCCTGTCGAGCTCGGCGATGCGCTTGGTGGCGTCGATGTGCAGCAGGTGGGTGACGGTGGACGGCAGCGAGAAGAACGCGAGGTCGGCGCTGTCGACCGGCGGGCCGTGTTGTTCGTACACGCCGCGGAACAGGTCGCCGAGGCCGTTCTCAGACGACATCACGTACGTGGTCGACCGCTGGTACATGGTCACGTCCGCGCCTTGCTCGTAAAAGTCCTGGCAGATGTCGTGGGCAGAGTTGCAGCTGCCGACCACCACCGCCCGCTGGCCGCGGAAATCGGCCCCCGTGGTGTGCTGCGACGAGTGCACGATCCGGCCCTTGAACGAGTCCTGGCCTTCGAACCGGGGGATGTTGGGCTCGCCGGAGTGACCCGTGGCCTGAATCACATGGCGCGGGTGCAACACCACCGGGGCACTGTTGTCACGATTGATGTGGACCGACCACACGCCAGACGCGTCGTCGTACTCGGCACCGTTGACGCTGGCGCTGGTCCACACGTTGAGCTCAAGCATGCCGGCATAGTACTCAAAGTAGTCCGCCAGCTTGTCCTTTGGCGTGAACACGGGCCAGAACTCCGGGAACGGCGCGTACGGCAGGTGGTCGTACCACACCGGGTCGTGCAGCACCAGGAACTTGTAGCGCTTGCGCCAGTTGTCGCCGATGCGGTGGTTGCGCTCGACGATGAGCGCGTCGACGCCGAGCATCTTGAGCCGGGCGGCTGCCGTCAGACCCGCCTGGCCGCCGCCGACGATCACCACCGTCGGCGACTTCGTCTCGGAGTAGTCGGTGACGGCGGCGGCCCGGCGCTCGGCCCATGACTTGCGGCCCTGGTGCTGGCCATGCTCAACCCCTTGCGGCCGGTGGTCACCGATCGCCTCTTCGTGGCCGGCGATGGTGTCCAGCGACGTAAACACCACGAACGCGACCAGCGAGCCGGGATCCCGCGGGTCCCGCACCAGGCGAGCCATGCCGGTGCCGGTCCCGATCGCGGTCGAGAACGTGTACGACACCTGGAGCCACTCGGTCTTGCCGTCGTCTGACAGCACCACCGGCGTCTGCTCGTCGAGCACCATGTCGGCCATCCGGGCGTCGCCGAGCCGCTGGCTAAGGAACTCGCTGATGTCGTGCTGGCCATGGATGGTCCGGAAGTCCCACGACAGCGCCAGCAGGTCTCGCCAGAACCCGGTCGCCAGCACGCAGCCGGCGGCAACTTCGACACCGGAGCCGGTTGCCAGCGCTTTGTTCATGGCATTGATCCATGCCTGGGCCATGGCCTCGGTGTCTTCGCCGGCAAGCGGGCCGGCCGCTTTGCCCGCCACGTAGAGCTTTTCCTTTGACAACGTCGTCGGTGCTGCTGCATACGATACCGTCGTCATTTTTGGATGTTGGCAAAGTGTGCTGGAATGCACCGTGGACTCCCGGTCCCGGGGGTGCCTATATATGCAGGACATCCACCAGCTTTCACTGGCTTTCACTAGCTTATCGGGCATATCGGGCGTTAAGCCGGGGCTGCGGATGCACCGGGCCACCGGGAGGGGGGGGGGGAACCTCACAAAACAGGACACCCCTGGCTGCTATTGCCGGCGGCGCACTAGCACAGCATTGATTTCTCCGGTGGAGCGAACCCGCAATCGCCGAAACAACCAAATCACGATGACGACGACAGGCCCACTCACTCAGTAAACCCGGATCTAATCGTTGCCAAATCGCGGGGTAGATAGAACCGCGTGGGGGGGGGGAGGCCCGAGCCGGTGGACCGATTAGGGTCGGGTCAACGCGGGTTTAGGGTACCTCTGGGGCGGCGGCGGCGGCGGCAGCCGTCGGGGTCGGGGTCGGGGTTGGGGGCTAGGGGTTGGGGGGTAGATTGTTGTTCCGTACGAACCCCGTCGTTGGCCATTTCGACAACGACGGGGGAAGATCCAAACCCGCGGCCGGTTGGTCGAGCGCAATCGATCATGTGGTGAGAGAGCACGACAAAAAGATGATCAGCCGGAGACTTGTGCAGATACGAGTTGGTGGCCGGATACGCGGATTTGCAACTACCGCACGATGCTCGGAGTTCCATTTTGATACGCTGCAGTTCGTGCAGCGACTGGAGGCCGCCGGGCTGTCGCGGCCGCAGTCGGAGGCGGTGCTCACGGCGCTTACCGACGTGCTGGACGAGTCGATTGATTCGCTGTCGAGCACGCTGGTGCGGAAGGAAGTCATGTCGCGACATGCGTATCAGCAGAAGGTTGACTTTGCCAAGCTGCGGTCGCAGCTGCTGACGGCGGACCGGTCAGAGGCGGCCCAGACCAGGCACGACCACGACCGCATCAGCGCCAACATGGACAAGCTGCGGACCCAGCTGAAGGAGGAGATCGCCAAAGCCCAGGCCAGCGTTCGGCTGGATCTGAATCTTGAAAAGGGCAGGATCAGGGAGGAAGCGGCTGTGCATGAGCTCAAGATCAAGGAGACCGACACCAGGATCGACTCGGAGCTGGCGAATGTCAAGACCCAGCTCGAGGGCGTCAAGTTCCAAGTCATCCAGTGGTTGGTGGGGGTTTGCACCGGCACGTTTGCTTTGGTGTTGGCATACATCCGCATGCTCACTTAACTTATATATAACTATTTACAATCTCCCGTTCTCTATACAATCATGTCATCGGCAAATGCACCGACCCTGATCTGGGACGACGCAGGATGAACCGACGACAACAGACCCATGGCACGGGCGCGTCGGATGGCCTTGCCAATGCGCTTGTGCTGCTTCAGTTTGACCTTGGTCAGCGTCTGAGGTTTGAGCATGCCGTGCGACGAAATGAAGTACGACAGGTACGACACGTCGGTGGTGCGGGTCACGGGATCCATGCCCACGTACGTGAACGCGTCGACGACCTGGCCGGCGTTGTTCTGGAACGCGAACGGCGACCGCACCACATGGTGGGGATCAAACGAGAGTGTGCCTGCGGTGGCAAAGTCCCGGGCTGAGTAGCACGCCTGCGACGGCATGTCCGGCATGGCGTTGATGGCAGCCTTGGACCGCGCCACGCCGCCCAGCTCCGCCATCACCGCTTTCTCTCTCTGCAGCGCCTCGTTCTCAGCCAGGATCGCTTCTTCGTTCATGTTCAACATGTAGTTCCCGCCGCTGTTACCGGCACCGCTACCGGCACCTCTGGCATCGGGAGTCTGCTTCAAAGCGTTGAGCACGCTCAGGGTGTTTATCGGCGACGACCAGTTTTTAGAATCTTTGCTGAGCCGTTGCAGTCTGGCGGTTCGTTCGTTCACCCGGGTGTATTTGTCAGCTGAGATTTGCGCCAGCACGTCCAATGCATTTATCGGCGTTGACTTCTTGCTGCTGCTGCTGCTGCTGCTGCTGCTGCCTGCTGCTGCCGTGATGGTCGACGACGACAACGCACGGCTGGTGCCACGACCGGCTGCTATTAGCATCCAATCAGTCACAGAGCTATAGAAAAGAACCGTACCTAGTCTTGAGCACACGCTGCTACTTTGCCGCAATACCTGCATTTTTAGTCGTTGCTACTCAACATAATCGGCATACCGACAATAAGCAAGATTGACAATTTTCATTCCGACCTCCCGGGGCCCGCTTACCCGGCTCCAACCCGGCGGGAACTAAAGTCCCAACCTTTAAAACAATTTTTTTTTTTTACCGATTTCTTTGATTTCTCCAACCACGACTATGAAGTAAACGAGGAGGAAAGATGTTTTGCAAGTGCAAATTTACAAGTCCGGAAGCTCACGGCGTGACTGCGCTTGCATCGACACTTTCTCATGGCGGCACTAGCGCCAGGCTGGCTGTCGGTCGGAGCAATGGCGATATCGAGCTTTGGAGATCACCACCTCCGCGCAAGCTCAAGCTGCACAAGCAGCAGCAGCAGCACAAGCAGCAGCAGCAAGCGGCAGCAGTGGCAGCAGCGGCAGCAGTGGCAGGGTATCGTCAGGTTAACGGGGCTAATATGGTTCACGAGTTTACTATTCGTGGGGGCCAGGGTCGATCAATTGAAGGCCTGGTGCTACTTGACCCGCCGTCGTCGGGAAGTGATAATCACGACGACGACGACGATGATGATGATGACGAGGATGATAAGGGGAAAGCCGGGGTTAAGTTGTTCAGTACCGGAGGTTCGACGGTTGTGAGCGAGTGGAGTTTGAACCATGGCGGGCGGGCCGTCGCCCATCACGATGTCCACGCCGGCGTGATCTGGTGCATTGCCGGCCACGCTGAGAAGCGGTACATCGTAGCCGGGTGCGACGACGGGAACGTGGTGCTGCTGGACGCCGACACCGGTGAACGAGTGCGGGCGATGCACCGCAATTCCGGCAACAAGTCGCGGGTGCTGTCTGTAGGGTTCTCGCCTGACGGGGCGCGAGTTTTCGCCGGATGCGCCGACGGCAGGATCAGAGTGTTTGACACCGGCACTGGCCGAGTCATCGGTACCATGCGCGTTGATCGTGACAGCCACGATCGTCAGAACAACGTGGTGGTGGAGGACACGCTTGTGTGGGCGGTGCTGGGCTTGAGCGACAACCGGACCCTGGTCACGGGCGATTCCACCGGCTCCGTCACGGTCTGGGATGGCAGCAGCGACGGCGACGGCAGCGACGGCAACAACCACGGACAGCTGTCGCGGCTGCAGAGTTTCAAGATGCACCAGGGCGACGTGCTGGCGCTGGCTGCCACCGTGGACCAGTTCGGCAACCCGGCGGTGTTTTCCGCCGGCGTGGACGGCAAGGTCGCCGTGTACAAATTGGTGCACGCCAAGAAGCGGCGGTGGGCCGGGCTCGCGAGCCGGCTGCTGCATGCCGGCGACGTGCGGGCGTTGACGGCTGTCGGCGGCATGGTTGCGTCCGGCGGCGTCGACAAGGCGGTCGTGGTTAACCCTGTGCAGCATTTTGTCGACGGCGGGTACTCCAAGTTCACGGCGGCGCCCGCCAATCACCAGCAGCTCGTGCCTAGCCGAGGAGGTGATGACGAGAAGTTACTGGTGACGTGGACCGATAGCCAGGTCAAGGTGTGGCGGGTGACCCAGTTCCCCGACAAGCAGCTGGTGGCCGCCATCACCCTGTCATCGGTGGAACACATCACCCACGCGACTTTGAGTGACGGCTCTAATCCGCCGGTTATGGCGGTCAGCACCGGTGCCGGGACCAAGCTGTTCCTGCTGCTGCCGGTCACGGCGGGATACAAGCCTAAGCGAGTTGTTGCCCCGGGATTGGTGCAGGAGGGTGCCCGGCTGCTGTGCTTTGTCGCCGGCACCACCACTAGGGGCTACGATGATTTGGTGATGGTACAGGACTCGGGCCGGGTAGTGCGGTACTCGATTACTCACGACACCGTGGCGGAGTTTCCTACCGGTCTCGGTGCCGGCGATACGATTGTCAAGATCACATCCACCGTTATCGCCGACGGCGACGACGACGGCGAGGAAGCGTCGGGTACGAGCTTGTTGGCGATCGCGACGTTGAACAGGAAATTACAAGTCTACAACACCATAACCCAGGACCTGTTCAGTTCTCTGCCAGCGCTGCCGTCGCCGCCGGCGGCCATCGCGTTCACATCCTCCGGCACTGAACTGGGCGTCGTCACCACCGACCTCAAGTTTTTCATTTTCGACATCGATTCTAGCGGCGGCAGCGGCGTCAGCGGCATGACGACGTGGTCGAAAAAGAATTGGAAGTTGGCGTTATCCGGCGTGCCTGCGTCTGTCGACGGTGCCTGTGGTTTATTTTTCGACTCTGGTGACAACGACGACGACGACGACGACGATGATGATAGTGGGCATGGTGAAGATGATCAGGTTGCTAGGATCTGGGCGTCGTCCTGGGTGGCGTCGGTTGATTTACGTGTCGATAGCGCCAGGATGTCGATACCGGCTGCGATCAATGGCAAACGCCGGCGGACAGGTTCGCTGTCTGGTTTGACCAACGGTAAATCAAAAGCAGCCAAGAAATAGTTATGATGTGTATTACGAGATAAGTTGTTAAATACATGTAATACGAGAATAAGAGTTTTCATTGTTATGATAATTAATACGACAAGACTGCTTGATCACAATTCAAGTTGAGGGTTGGAGCCAGTGATGCGACCAATCACGGTATCAGGCGCATACTTGGGGATCACCCGGTCCTCGTGCAGCATCTCAAACTCGGCAGTGGCGTCTCTGCCGGCAAAGTTGACGATCGCATTCACGCCGCCAGGGTGGTCTTCCAGGAACGAGGTGCAGTCCATCACCAGGTCTTTGACAATCACCCAGCAGTCGCCTTTGGTGTTGTGCTTGGCGACGTCGGCTTTGGAGAACTCTTTTGTCGGGATCGAGAACCCTTTTGGTTTCTCGGCTTGACCAGGCGCGGCTGCTTCAGTAGATGCAGCCGGGGCAGATGACGACGACGACGACGACGACGACGACGATGGAGCTTTGATGGTAGATCCCGATCCTGATGAGCCCCAGTCGACGACAACCTCACCCGGCTTTGCGGGATCGATATGCAATGAGATTCTCCCCAGACGCTGAGCCGCCGACGAGCTGCCGCCGTTCTTGAGCAGCTTCTGGAACAGGTACTGGGAAGCAGAGTCGCCGGCGACTCTGCCGTAGACCACGCAACCCAGCAGCGACGAGCCGCCGAGACGGTTGGCGCCGTGGACACCGCCGGCGAGCTCGCCGCAGGCAAACAGGCCGTCGAACGGCTTGCCGGACTGGTGCAGCACCTGGGACTTGTCGTTGATCTCGACGCCGCCCATGGTGAAGTGCAGCACCGGGGTCATGAGCGCGACGTGGAAGCCGTCGTCGCTGACGTCGAGCGGTCCGTTGATGAAGAATTTTTTGCCGTAAGGGTCTTTGGCTTTGCCGTCGGCAATCGCGTTGTAGCCGGCAAACACGTTCTGGAGTTTTGATTCCGGGATGCCGATCTCGGCCGCCAGCTGGCGGCCGGTCATCTTGCGCATCAGGCCGCGACCGGAGTAGTGCTTGGTGTGGAAGTCGAGCGCGGCGGATGCCTTGCCGTTGAGCACGAGCCGGATCGGGAACTTGTTTTTGAACATCTCGTTGGACACGTAGTCGCGGTGGCCGAGCTCGTCACAGAACCGTTCTCCGTCGGCGTTGAGCAGCAGGCCGCCTTCGCCGCGAAGCGCCTCGGCAGCCAGGAACTTCCACTTGTTGTCGGGGTCCTTGGGGTCGACCAGGCCGGTGGGGTGGACCTGGACTTTTTCCATGTCGATGGCTTTGCCGCCGGCGGCGATGATCATTTTTTGGCCGTCCCCGGTGGCGTGGGTGCCGTTCGTGGTGGCCAGGCCGTACACGTCCGGCCGGTACTGCTTCAGCAGGGACGTTTCGGTGAAGTCAGCAGCGTAGCCGCCGGTGGCGAGCACCACCGGGCCGAGCAAGGTCTTGGATTCACCGCCGCCGTCGAGTTCGTACTCGACGCCGAGCACCTTGGCGGCATCGGCGGGGTCCTGGATCAGCTTGGTGACCCTGGCCTTTTTGTGGATCACGACCCGGTCCGGCGACTGCTCCGCCAGGTCCTCGAGCTTCTCCATCAGCGCGTACGTGATGGCCATGCCGGGGAACTTGGCGTCGTGGCCGCGGTGGGTGCGGGGCTGGGAGTGGCCGCCGAGACGGGACACCAGCGTCAGGTCGAGTCCGAAGATGTCTTGCAGCCATTCGATTGCTGCTGCCGAGTTGTACGTCAGCACCCTGATGAGGTCAGGCCGGGCCAGGTCCCGGGCGGATTTGACGGTGTCGTCGTAGAACTGCTTCACGCTGTCGCGGATCTCCAGCTCGACCTGGGTCCGAGTCAAGGCTCCGTTGATTCCGGACGTAGCTTTTGTCGAGTTTCCACCGAAAAAGCCTATCAGTTAGTAATGCAAAAGTTAATGCAGTGGCAACTGCCGGTGGGGAACTTCTCCCCGGGACTTCTCCCCCGGGCTTCTCCCCCGGGCTTCTCCCCCGGGGGAGAAGATTAAGCCGAGCAGCAATTGCTGTCCCAATGCCCAACCAACCAGCCAACCAGCCAGCCAAGAAGGAATAAGAAGGAATAAAAGGAATAAGAAGGAATAAGAAGGAATAAGAAGGAATAGCCAAGACGACATACCTTGTTTGTCGAGAACGACGACGTTTGCACCGTTGAGAATGAGCTGATGGGCAGCAGACAGACCTGAAAGGCCGCCGCCGACGACGATCACCTACACATTAGCCACTTGTAATTACCATCATCATCACGGTTACAGTTACAGTTATACGTACCGAGTCAGACATAATGCAAAACTGATGGAATAGCACTGGCCAGCATTAAATTGCGTGCAAACCGCCAGGCTGCCGGATCCCCCCCCAGCTTATATATCCACATGGGTGTCTACCGAGGGCACCGAAATTCCCCGCGCTGAGCACCGGCGCCGGCCGTCGCCGGGCTGTGCCGGTGCTCAAACTACCGGCAACCGCGGCCTTGCGGTGCCGGTGCATCAGTCACCACAACATCGGGGGCACACATCAGCCGAATCGCCATGGTTAAGCGTCTGGCCGTGGTTGGCCCTGCTGCTGCGATCACGTGCATTTAATCTCTGCTCTTGTGCTCTTGTGCTCTAGTCTTGTGCTCTAGTCTTATGCTCTAGTCTTATGCTGTAGTCTTATGCTGTAGTCTTATGGTCTTATGGTCTAGTCTTTTAGTCTTCGTGGGCTCGCTGCTGCTGGTTGCTACTGCTGGAGGATAAAACGCCGACGGGTCGCAGCTCGCGGCATTTGTTTTTTTTCCGGGGTTCGTAGCCCCCGTCATCACGCTTCACGTGGCTGCGATTGGTCGATTATGCCAGTTGCTATTCCACTCTACTCTAGACTCTAGTACTAATTACTAGTACTCTACTCTACTCTAGACTCTAGTACTAATTACTAGTACTCTACTCTACTCTAGACTCTAGTACTAATTACTAGTACTCTACTCTACTCTAGACTCTAGTACTAATTACTAGTACTCTACTCTACTCTAGACTCTAGTACTAGTTACTCTAGTACTAATTACTAGTACTCTACTAGTACTCTACTCCACTCTACTCTAGACTCTAGTACTAGTTACTTTAGTTACTCTAGACTCTAGTTACTCTAGACTCTAGTACTAGTTACTAGTACTCTACTAGTACTCTAGTACTAATTACTAGTACTCTAGACTCTAGTTACTCTAGACTCTAGTACTAATTACTAGTACTCTACTAGTACTCTACTCTACTCTAGTACTGTATTCTACTGTATTCTACTATTCTACTATTCTACTAGTACGTCAACACATGCGAAGCTGACTGCCGACGTAGATGGTCCGGTTGTAAACCGACTGGTGATCAATATCCATACTCTGCATTGCATTGCGTCTATGCACTGGTACGGTTGTCGAACGAAACAAAGCCATGGCGAAAGCACCACGACCGCGCCCGCTTGCCATAGACATACATCGGCACGCTGACGAGACTGCAGGCGACGCTGAGCCCGGCCACGGTGCCAAACACCTGCTGCGACGTCTGCACCGCCAGCCAGTCCGACACGAACCACAGGAACCCAAACGAGATCACGTTGCGGACCATGCCGATCGCCGCCCACGCTTCCGGCGACCGGTCGCAGTGGGCATCGGTCACGTACGCCGCCGCCACCGAGCACCCCACCGTCTGGCCGAACGTGATCAGGCCTAGCGAGAACGTCGGTGCCATCCAGTGAGCGCCGTGGGTGGTGCCGACGCCGAACCCGACAAAGCCGAAGCACACCGTCAACGTGCTGATCGCCGTCGGCAGCAGCCGGAACTCGGGCTCGTACACGCCGTGGTTGCGCCTGGCGGCCCACCTGGCACAGACGTCCAGCATCGGACCCGCCACGACCAGGCCCAGGATGGCGCCGATGACGTTGGCAACCGACAGCAGGCCCACCCGGGTGGCTCCAAACAGGTACGGCGGCATCGCAAACACCATCGCGGTAGAGTTGGCAGCAATCACCGTCCACACCTGCAGCATGCCGAACGTGGCGATCGCGTACCACGTCAACGGCGACAGCAGCATCGGGAACGGCCGCCACACCGCCTGCCAGAACCCTGCCGGATGGTTCCGCACGTAGTCGGGATCGTAGGCAAGCCATGGCTTTACAAAGAATCCTTTGCTCGGCAGTCTCGAGCCGGTAGTGCCAGTGCCAGAGCCAGAGCCATTGCCACTGCCACTGCCACTGCCACTGGCAGACGTCTCGACATCTGCCGACTTGAGGTCGTCCTCGTCAACGTACTCCGGCGACGGGTTCGATCGAACGTACAGCGTCTCCTGGAAAAAAAACCACCCGGATGCCCACAGCGACAGCGTCAGGATGGCCACGATCCAAAACGCCCAGTGCCATCCCAGGTTGGTGATGCACGGCCCCGACACGATGCCGACGCCGTTAAGGCTGAACGCGACGACGAACTGCAGCATCGTCGCCCGCAGCCCGCGCTCGTGCACAAAGTACATGTCGGCCACGACCGAGAAGATGATCATCTCCATCGGCGTGATGCCGATGCCCTGGATCACCCTCGTCGCCACCAACGCCGTGTAGGAGTTGGACAGCGCCGAGCCCACGAAGCCCATGCCGGCGATGAAGATCGACAGCAAGAACATCGGCCGCTTGCCCCATCGCACCGCAATCGCCGTCACGAACGGCGAGCACACGGCGGACGTGATCAGCGACGCTCCCGACGTCATGCCGGCCTGCATGAACGAGATCCCCAGTTCAGCCGTCAGTCCGGCGTAGCCGGGCGCAATCAGCGGGCTCGAGGCGCACAGCAGCAGCAGCCCAATCATCAGCGACCCGAACACGATGTCCTTCTTGTGGCGCGGCCAGTTGAGCGGGTCATCGGGATCGTCGCTCGGTTGCGGCACCAGGATGATGTGAGAGTTGCCGCCACGGCCGCGCTTGAAATGGGCCTTGGATTCATCCAGGTCAACCGTGTCGGATCCAAACACGTCCTCAAACTTTGCCGTGCCTGGCACATGTGCCAACTGCGTGTCTTCGAGAATGCCCAGACCCATCTTGTATCACCGTCACGATCACGAACAAGATCACGGTCGCGGCGCCAGACCGAGAACAAGATCAAAAGGCAGCCAGGGACCCCAGGTTATATATATATATATTCGCAATCGAGATAATAGTTAGTATACTTCCCTAGTTAGCTCCCGTCTCGGCCGGTCGGGCCCCGCCTCTGGTACCGTCTACAGCCATGTGGAGGGGGGGGATTTTTTTTGTTTTTGTTGGTTTGTTTTTTGTTTTGGCGGTCACCACTTCACGCGGTTTGGAAGATAGAGAGACATGGATCCTGTATGGAGCGAACGAACCAACCGGAGCCGAGCCGGTTCCGCGGCCAAGACGAAGCATGGTTTGATCGTCAAACCATGAGGCAAGTCGACCACCACAACCGCAGAGCCACGCGGTCGATAGTGCAAACCATGTGGCCCAAAATGCCTGCTGGCACTGACAGCGAAAGAGCTGCAAACCAAAAAAAAAAAAAAAAATCCCCCCCCCCCTCCACATTGCCGTGGTCAACAGCGGAGGCGGCCGACGCAGAGTTCAGCCTGCACGATTGAGGTGGAATTTGCCGAAGCGAGCATGAGGTGCGAGCATGGAGCCCACCTCCGGCACTGGTTCTTTGACAAAGCAGACAACAAAGGAGAGGATAAAGAACAGAACAAAGAACACAACAAAGAACACAACAAAGAAGACAACAAAGAACAGAACAAAGAACAGAAAAGGACAAGAAATGCTAAAAACTCGCCATGTCCAGGCTTGAGATATAGACAACATCCGCACACAAACCCCGTTGCGGGGCGGCCTCTGCGGGACGCGCTAATTCCGAGGATCGACAGAGCAACGACGCAAACCGGCCGCCCCTGGTCTCGTCTTTGTCTTGGCTGCGAGGCGAGGCTGAAGACGACCGACCATGATGACAAAGAGAGAAGAGTTAAGAAAAAAGAGTAAAGAGAGAAGAACATAAAGTGATAATAACAATACAACATTACTACCGTACACGGTATATCGCTCGACGGAACTTGGCGGCAATCGTTGTTCACGGACATGCTCACAGGCCAGGCCACATGGCGGCGGCCAAGGCGTCGTTGTTCATGGCAATCTAGCTCGGTGGCGTTTTTTTTTGTGGTTTTGCCGCATGGTTGATGATCTCTGCCGGTTTGTCTACGGTTGAGATCACGCAGCTCAATCGTAATCCATACGGGATTTAGAGCATCCAAGCGTACGTTGTCGTCGTTGCTGGTCCTGGTCCTGGTCCTGCTCGTGCTCTTTCTCGTTCTCTGCCCAAGCTATCGCTTTCACCTCCGTCGTGTTCCCTTGCTGTGTTATCAAGATCACCAAACTTTGTTGCCGCCAACTCAATTAATTGCCTGCCCTGGCGCGTTAGTTAACGAGCCAGGTACACTAGTTAGTCAACTGGCCAGCTTCACGCAATGCGCTAGCAGATTCGGCACTCCGTTTCGAACAAACTCAAACTCGTGCTGCCAACATTGCTACTGCTGCGGTTGCAGCCTGCAACCGCAAATGTCTCGGTCTGGACTGTAACGTAGTGGGTTGCTCCTGCAAGCATCGTAAGCATGCCAATGGTTCATGGTCACAAAACCACTTTCTTGTTTGCTGAATGCTCTCCCTGATACGCACATGATGCACCGTGACTAGTCGTAAATCAACCTACGGATGCTGCCATCTGCGCGACCTTGCCATTTTTGCTTTCCCCGGCTGAACCTGCTACGTGATTTGCGGTCAAAGTTGCCCGACGCGTACGAACACACATTATGCAATTGACAACTAAAACATGCAGCACCAAAACATATGGCACACCCACAATTCCAGCCTGGTTCTCCCGCAGTACCAAGGCTCAATGCGATCCAACAACCGTGTTGATCCGACACGGTCTTGTTGTCCCATGATATTATCCCCGTCGATGGTGTCGACAAAAAGCTCCGGTACCAGCCCCGCCTATGTCATATTGCCACCCGTCCCAACACTCGACAACATCAATGTCTCCTCAGCATACTGAAGATACTTCTTACGTCAAAATATAATAACCATCTTTGGATATCGTATAACCGTTGCCGGACGTCGAAACCGTGTCGAAATCACGTCAAAACCACGTCAAAACCACGTCAAAACCACGTCAACAAAACCGACCCCCGCCGGGAACCAACGGGGTTTGTACATATGGCGATTTTCATGTGTCGGTGTGCTTTGGTCGATCTCATCATCGCAACGCAAAAATCAGTTGTTAGGCACAACGGTCATCCGGGGATCATCACCGGCATCTGCTGTTGTTTAGAGACGAATACTACCCCCGCGCCACTTGCAACCATGGACACCGATATTACCATGGCTGACGCCGGACCATCGCCCATGTCGCCGGTGGATGACGACGACGGCGGCGACATCAACGTTGGATCCATCGCCGCCAACCTGACGACTCCACCGCCGGTGTCTGCCATCAACGACACCCAATCTGTCAACGATCTTGATCAATGGATTGAAATGCTGATGGACTGCAAGCAGCTGTCAGAAGCTGATGTCAAGCGGTTGTGCGACAAGGTGGGAACACGATTTTCTAAACCGGTCGTTCGTCACTGGACTAACTGGTTAGGCACGAGAAGTACTGGTCAACGAATCCAATGTCCAGCCGGTGGTACGTGCTCATTTCAGTTGTTGATTTTGCTTCTCGGTCCGCTAACGAACCCCCAGAACTGTCCCGTCACGGTGTGTGGTGATATCCACGGCCAATTCCATGATCTCATGGAACTGTTTAAGATCGGTGGACCCAATCCCGATACTAACTACCTGTTCATGGGTGGGTTGTCATTTTTTTTTTTTATTTTGTGCGCTAGCATTGGTTTACATACTAATTGTTGAAGGCGATTATGTTGATCGAGGATACTACTCAGTGGAGACGGTGACGCTGCTGGTGGCGCTCAAGATTCGCTACCCGTCCCGACTGACGATTCTGCGAGGCAACCACGAGTCCCGTCAGATCACCCAGGTGTATGGGTTCTACGACGAGTGCTTGCGAAAGTACGGCAACCCGAACGTGTGGAAATACTTCACCGACCTGTTCGATTACCTGCCGCTGACGGCCCTGATCGAGAACCAGATCTTCTGTCTGCACGGCGGCCTGTCGCCGTCGATTGACTCGCTCAACAACATCCGCGCCCTCGATCGGATCCAGGAAGTGCCCCACGAGGGTCCGATGTGCGATCTGTTGTGGTCCGATCCTGACGACAGATGCGGATGGGGCATCTCACCCCGTGGTGCAGGATACACGTTTGGTCAAGATATTTCCGAAGCGTTCAACCACAAGAACGGACTGAGTCTAGTCGCTCGTGCTCATCAGCTTGTCATGGAGGGCTACAATTGGTCACAAGATCATCAGGTCGTGACCATTTTCTCTGGTATGTAATCTTTCCTTCAATTTTTTGGGCTTGGGGGTGGGGGGTGGAATCCAATGGCTGACCCATGTTAGCTCCAAACTACTGCTATAGATGCGGTAACCAGGCGGCAATAATGGAAATCGATGAGGCGCTAAACTACACTTTCCTGCAATTCGATCCCTGTCCTCGGGTAGGCGAGCCATCAGTTTCCAGGCGGACACCGGATTACTTTCTGTGACGTGGTGGTGGTGGTGGTGGTGGTATACGTAATTATTGTCGCTGTGGTTGTCTGGTTTGGTTGTTTGATGTCTAGTTCCGTATCTTAAATAAATCACTGTTGTAATTGTCTGATGTAGTAAACGTCGTGGCTGACCGGCTTGGTCGTAACGACCACGGTGTGCAGAGACTCACGTGCGCACAAACGCGTAGAATAAACGACGACGACGCGTCGAGGATTGCTTAACGTCGAAGTAGATAAGGCACAACCGAAGGCATGGAAAATGTCCCGCCGATGACAACAACAACAACAACAACAACAACACGACCGCACCGTCTTCCTCGGAAATCGCTGACGGAAATCCTGTCCGCGGTGGAGTCACCGGAGTCGAAGATCGCCACCGGGGTGACCACGCTCGACGGCGTGCTGCAGGGTGGCATCGTTCGAGGCAAGGTTTGTGAGATTTCCGGTCCGGCTGGTGCTGGAAAAACCTCTTGGTCGTACGTCTTGGTTTTCAATATATTTATGAAAGGGAACTTACGGTTTGGTAGATTGCAGGTTGCGAACAAGGTGCTTGCGTCACCGTCGAGACACGCGGTGATCTGGATCGATACCCGAGCCAGCGTTGCCATCGACAGATTCGACGGGATCAATCGGGACAAGTTGACGCGGATCCGGGTGGGTTCGCTTGCGCAGTTGCTGGTTCTGTTCACTAGTACCACCTGCTCACTGCTTTCTCAAGCGGCCGCGAGCAACACCCTGGGCTTGGTGGTGGTGGATGATCTGTCGACGTTGATCACGACCGCGTTCGCAGCATCCTCGACCACGACGGTGGGGACGGGGGCGACATCAACACAAACGGAAGATGTAGCACTGAAACGAGCGAGAGCAGTGACGGAGACGTTGTCGAGCATGGCTTCGTTCGCCGAGCGGTTCGGCGCCGCAGTCCTACTACTCACGAGGATGATCTCCACCATCGGCCATGCGACAACCGTAAACGACGGCCGAGCAAGGCTCGGTTCGATCCTTTTCGACGCCGACTCTGACGTCTGGACGAGAATTCACATCCTCCGAGCTGACGTCGAACTACTCGACCAACATGTACCCCCTTCATCATCCACCCTTAAACGGACTGCCCATCCTGCTGGCGCCGTCCAAGTCGTGAGAGGCGTCCCCCACGCCTGTGTGGTCAAACGAATGGGCGTCAACTACAATCGTCCGAGCATCGTACCGTTTACGATTGTCCGTCACGGTATCGACCAGTTCGTCGCGTCGCCGCTGATCGATAATGAACCACCGTCCAAACGAATCAGATCGTCAAATCGACAGGCCGGTATCACGCTCGCGCCGTCACCACCAAACGATATAATATAATTTTTAATTTTCGACTATATACATCAAGGAGAAGACGATAACAGTACGTAGCGCTCTCCGTCACGGCCCTGTTTAACCCCTTGCACCAACCGGCTGGTAACCTCTGCTGCTGCTGCCGGCTCGGTCTCGATCTTGGATGTGAAAAACGACTTGATCGATTTCTTCCCGCTCTGGGTCTGCAGGTCAAGTTTTGTCAACGCCGTCAACCGATCCCGGTCGTCCCTCGGCTGCTGCTCGTTTGTCGTCGCCCTTTTGAGCTGTACCGGTTTCGGTGCGGCAGTAACAAACGAAGGAGGCTTGAAGGGCAGCCTTGATCGTTTGCTTGGTTTGCGGTTACTATCTTTATCAAAATATCCTAGCCGTCGCTCATCGCCACTAACCGTTGCCATCGACAAATCCAGATCGAGGCCGACGGTGGGTACTTTAACCGATGGCTTGCTCGCCGCCTTGCTCGCCGCCGTCGTCGTCATTAGAGCACCAACCGACACAAACGACGAAGCAAACTGGTCGGTGGAAGGTGTCGGCCTGCGAGCCACGATACTGGCAAGCGTGCTGGAATTGCTGGTGGTCCGGTGCCGTTTGAAATCGCTGGTGCCTGCTGAACCATACCGAGCCCGCCGTGGCTGCTGCTGCTCAGTCTCGGAAACATGTCCCCTGTCAACAAACCGGTCGAAGCCGTTGTCATTTTCCTCGCGTGCCGTCGTGAACCGCCGTCGCCAGTCGTCTTCCGCGGTGCCGACTTGGCCGGGCGCCACTTCTTGCCACCGGCGAACGAAGTCTTCAATAGTCGCCTGGTCCGGGGAGTGTTCGCTACATTAGAAACGTTAGTAATCACAGAAACACAAGATATAATGTAAACAGGAGGTAGGCGCACACCAAGTGTCTCGAGCAATTCTCATCGCCTCGGCTGACGGCGGCGGCCGATCGAGAATGTTCGCAATGTCATGGATACTGGACGAGCTCAGCTCGGGTATCGCATCCGACAGGGTTTGTTTTACTGTCTTTGGTTCGATGAATGGTGACTGAAGTAGCTGGTGTCTGTCGCTGTTGCCACCACCTTCGTCGTCATCATCGGTCTTCATTGCCATACCGTAACCGATCCCCATCGCCGACGGCGGACCGGTATAGTTCAGTGGCATCGGCTGCGTAAGATACAGCAGCGCCTTGGCCCGGGTCACCGCCACATACAGTAATCTTCGCTCTTCATCTAACTCGTCCTCACCGGCGCGAGAATGCGGGATCGAGCCTTTGTACACGCCTGGGATGAACACCACCGGCCACTCAAGTCCTTTGGCACCATGAATAGTCGAAACCGTCAAGATCTAATCTAATCAGCAACTCACGCCACTTGTCATGGATGAGAGTGGCTACTTACCGCGCTCTGGTCTTTCGTCTTGGCTTGTTCCTCGCCCGGTGACAGCGTAGCTGACGACAGAAACTTGCTGAGAATATCATTGTCGTCAGCCTGGCCGTCTACGCCTTCGACTTGGGGTAGGTCCTCAACCGGCGCGTTGCTTTCAAACGAAGCCGCGTGCTGGAGCAGATCTTCCACGTTCTCCCACCGAGATGCCCATGTTTCGGGATGTTTGTTCTTGAGGTGCTGCTTGTAGTCCAGTTCGTCGATGAGATGCCGGATGCATGACCCGATCGCATCCGAGCCTCGGTTCTCGTTCAACACTTTCTCCGCGCCCGCCAACAAGTTGATGAACGACCGAATCGATTCTCTGGTCTTGGGGGTGACTTTAAACGTACCGTTCTCGGCTTTCACCAGGCTTTCCCAGAACGTAGTCTTGGTTTCGTTGGCATTCTGCTGAAGCCGGCTCTGGGTTTGGTCACCAATATGTCTGGCTGGGTTGTTGATCACACTCAAGATCGCGCTTCGGTTCAGCCGAGAGTGGACTGCTGCCAGGTGGTTCACAAAAAACTTGACCTCCTCGCGCTCAAAAAATCGGAACCCGCCAACGATGCGATACTCGATGCCGGCCTTGATCAGCTCGGATTCGATCGGCCGGGTCAGCCTCGCCGACCGCACCAGGATCACAATGTCCCGGGGTTTGATCATGCCTGCCGTCAGCGCCAGTATCCGTTGAATCTCATCCACAATCACCCATGCTTCCATGTTGACACCTCTGGCCGCCAAGAGCGCCGGCCGGTGTCCGCCTACGGTACTGGGGAAGATCGATTTCGGCTCTCTGACCGCGTCTTGTTCGATAATCGCCAGAGCAACGTTGATAATGCTACCTGACGACCGGTAGTTCTGTTCGAGATTGATCACTGCCGTGTTGGGATAATCCTCCCGCATGCGCAGCATGTTGCCGACCTCGGCGGCTCGAAATGCGTATATGCTCTGATCAGGGTCACCGACGATGGTGATATTGTGACGCTTCTGAGCAAACAGGTTCATCAGTTCGTACTGAACCGTGTTTGTATCTTGGAACTCATCAACCAAAACTGCCTTGATGTTTGACACCACGGCTGGGAATTTCCGCAGCAGTTTGACACACTCTAGTAAAAGATCGTCGTAGTCAAGCGAGTTGGCTTGTTTCAGCTCCTGCTGATACTGCATGAACACGGCGTGTTTTTCCGGTCCGATTTCTTTCGCAATCGAAGTGGTATCGGTTATTCCCCGAGACTTGATCGACGAGATCGCCTGTTTCCACTTCTGCGCGTCCCGCTTGTCGCCCGCGACACCGGACAGCTTCATTGCCGATTGGATGTAGTGTATGGAATCGGTCTCGTCGGCAATAGAGAATCTTGACTTAAGTCCAATCAGATGGCCATACTGCAGTAGGTATCTTCTCGTGATCGAGTGGAACGTGCCGAGAATCAGCCTGGACGCCATCTCATCGCCGACCTGGCTCGCGATCCGCTCGCGCATCTCGTTGGCGGCTTTGACGGTGAACGTGGTGATAATGATGTTGGAAGGGTTCAGTCCGACTTTGCTCGACAGCAGGTAAAATACCCGAGACACCAGCGTCTTGGTCTTTCCAGTACCTGGTCCAGCCAGGATCTGCAGTTGTGAGTTCAGCGGGTGCATGACCGACATTGCCTGTTCGGTGTTCAGTTCCAACTGCAGTTTACGCGACGTTGGTGGTTCACCCCGTAGGTCTGACGTATCTGGTTTACGCGCGATGGCCATTCCGTCAACAAGCGTCGGCCTGCTACTCGATTGCTGTAACGTCATCTCCCCGTCATCATCATCGTCGTCATCATTATCATCCTGGTCGCCGGCGACATTGGTGAAATTGAGCACGATCTCATCGGGCGGCGGCACGTCTGCTACTACTATCGTATCTTGCTGATTAGCACTCCGACTACCGTCGCTGCCAATTACTGTCATGGCAACACGTATTTGACACGACCCACACCTGCCCTGCTCAGCCGTTGCTTTATCTCTCCCTGTTTTGGCTGATTACAACGCGAGCATCACAGAAAGCATCACAGCATATTTACGCGATCTCTCGCGTTTTAGGACCGGCGGCGGGGGGGGATAGGGTTAGTTTGGCATGGCGTTTATAAGTTCTTATGTTATTTTCGTTTATATACACAAATTGCTGGACATCAAGGCATTGAAGAGAATGCCAGAGTCAGGCTCTGTTGGATCACTTTCTCGTCCAGGCCCTTGCCTATAAGAACCAATTTTCCAGTGTTGTCGTTGGCGCCCGCAGCGGTGCCGAGCAACACCGTATCGTAGGTATCCCTGACGCCCTGGATGACCTTGACCTCTCCGGAGGATAGAACGAGTTTTGCTTTGAGTCGGTGGACCTCTATGCTGTGGTCTGAAAGCTTGTCCTCCCACAGGAGTTGCTGAAGCCATTTGTCAAACGACAGCTCGTGTGAAGGTGTGAAGACCGGAAGCGGGAATGAAACTGTAGTTATTCGCTGTGGGTTAGTACTCAGAGATAGCAACGTTGGGAGGGGGAAACCTACATGATCATGGAATGCACTAGGCTTAACATTCTCCCATCTAGAGAGATCGTTGTTGACAGTATGGATATCAAGGATGTGGCTAAGGTCACCGATTCTGCCGTACGACGTCGGCAAGACGGATGCCACGGCGTTGATGCTGGATATTCGAGTTTTAACTTCGTCCAGGGTGTCTTCATCAAGTTGGTCTGTCTTGTTGATGATTACAACATCTGCGTAAGAAAGTTGGATGTACGCTGTCGACGTAGGCTCTATGTCGTCGTCGCCGTGATGGTCATCTATGGATGTATCGTCGAGACTCTGGACTATGTTAACTCCGTCCACGACTGTGATGATCCCATCTAAATAGACCGACGACGCCAGCGCCGTGTCTAGCCAGAACATGTGCGCGATTGGACCTGGATCAGCCAGGCCGGTGGTCTCGAGTAGGATGTAGTCAAACTTGCCGCGTTTCTCCATCAGCGATTCTAGTGCAGCTACTCCATTATCCCTACCCACATCAGTACTCTATAGTGATTTAAAGATGGGTGAAAAAAAAAAAAAAACTTTTATCGCACTTTACAGAGCAGCAGAGACATCCATTGCCAAGCTCAAGCCATTCGGTATACTTCTTGTCGCCGTCTGATACAGCGAGTGATTTCTCAATGTCGACGGCTATTCAGTTAGCCAAAAACTCTGGATGAGCTGCGTCGAGTGCATCTTACAGTCGCCAAATTCTACGTATTAGTAATTCTTCTGTGGTCGGAATGAGGCGCATACGAACCGTTCATGATAACTGCAATTTTCTTGTCCGTCTGGTTCATGATCGCGTTGAGCAGACTCCTTGTTACCGTTAGCACATTGTTTTACCCCACGATTCTTCCAAGAAGCATGCTAAACTTACGATTTTCCGGCGCCTAGGTATCCAGTGACGATCGTAAGCGGGACTTGCCTGCCATCATCCTCGGGCTGAATGTTAAAGCGGTGCGGTCAATACTAGACTAACAGGTTGCTCACTTTGGTGGAGGTGTATTCTTCTATAGACACAAGCTCCGGAGGCCCCTCGTCCTCTGAATCTGACATAGGGAAATCCGAAATAGCAGCCTGATCTCAGATTTTGTAGATCCGCTCGGCTAATGATGCGGTCGCTAAGTTGAAAAAGCCGTGAACTCTCCCAACGAGGGTCAACTCGAACCTCGGGAGGTTTAAATTCACTTTGCTTGTTTTAGCAGCAAGGTATTGAATCGGCCATTCAACAAACACCCACAGAAAATGAGCTCGCGACCATTGACAGCATCGAATTCTACACCGATAAACCCAAGACCGGGGATTGGCCTGGCGGCAAAGGAAAGCAGGTCGTTGTATGAGATACTGGAAGCTAATAAAAGTATGAGTTAAATCGGGCAGGCTGATGATGATGACTACCGACAGCTAACAACGACAACGCAGACCAGAAGGAACTCGAATTTGAAGAACAGTACGCAGAGAGAAATGCGGTGCACAAGCTGGATGATGACGAGGTTGAATTTCTCGAATCAATTCGACAGAAACAACTTGCCTCGGAGCAGCAACACAAGCAGGCTGTCGCCGCTGGGCTAGCATTCTTCCGCGGTCGGCAACAGCTAGCAGACAAGAAAGCTGCAGGGAAAACACCATCACCAACCAGCTCTAAATCTGGCACGGGAGACCACGGGGAAGAAGGCGACAACGAGGAGGAGGGGGAGGAGCCAGGAAAGATGGCATGGGATAAGATTGAAAATCCTGGCAAGCAGGCCCAAGTGAGGCAAGCCAAATCAATAGACAAGCTGCTCAAAAAACGGCGGCCAAGCAAAGTCATCAGCGGTTTAATCATAAAAAAGAAATGAGCTATAACGGGGAGGATAACGGTATGGAGTTTTTCAATGTATTCATCATCAAAGAAAAAAAAGAAAAAAAATAAACCAATAATCAACCCATGTAACACCAGAAGTCTAACCAGACATAACATCATAAGCCATGAAAACATAATGAGCGAGAAGGGGGAGTGGAACCGGGGGACCTATACAGCGAGATGCATACGTTTCGGTTTCGAGCGCTGGTGTCCGTGACGGCCTCTGGTGACGGCAGGAATCCAGTCTTTGAAGCTGATTGCACCATCCACCTTCTTGACCCAGGTGAACCTGTCGGACACGTTTATCTCTTTATCGACGTCCATGAACTTTGCCTCCAGCAGCGGGAAAGTCCGGACCTGAATCTCGTCGCCCCGGGACTCGTCTCGGTGGTATGCATGCGTGGTGCAGTTTGAGCAGTATGTACAATGGACTTTGTTCCCATCCGGGCTGGTGTAGGTGTAGACCTTGGGCGAGCCGTGCTCGAAGCGGACAGCAGAGACGGACGTGAGCAGAATGCCGCAGAAGTCGCCTCCGCCGAGCAACTTGCAGGAGTAGCAGTGACAGAGCGTGTGTGCCTGGTGATAGTCAGTCAGTCAGTCAGTCATGGCAGCAGCAGAGCGAAGGCAAAACTTACCGGCAGTGCCCGACCATTGCCAGCGACGGTCCACTGGAGCTCGCCGCAGTGACAGCGGCCGTGGAGAGTAGCCATTGATGAAATTCAGCCGGAAAATGCAAGCAGCAGCTATGCCAAATAAACAAAACAGACTAAACGAGACCTTGGCTGGGTTCAAAACGCTCGCCAGACGGGTGGTGCGGTTCTCCAGGGAGGCGAATGAGGCGAGAGACTTGACAGAGAGACCCCGGGGTCGCGAGAACTCCCAGCAGCAGCAGCAGCAGCAGCAGCAGTAGGCGGCGACAACCGGACCGTTGGCAGCCAACAAGAGGACTGGTAAGAAGCGAGAACAGAACTACGAGGAATGCGACGAGAATTAAGTTCAATCCAGGTTGTTTAGACGTCCAATAACTGTGTGCCGGTTGGTGTGGGTGGCAGCGCTTCAGGCGGGGGGAAGGCACGACAAGACGAAATGAAAACGGTTGTGCTCGTAGCTAGCGGCGACCACCGGCACTAGAAGCGTAGTCAGGATCAACCTGGAACAGCACCAATACACGATCTTTGGTCCCTTTCCTTTCAGGTTATTTTATTTTTTTGCTGCGGTGTTTGTCGGGATATATAAAAACACGACACGAGGAGGTGTTCTCTTATCTACGCGACGCGTAATTGATTGTGCCTCGAGGGCTTATTTAACGCGTCGGTTGTCTCCGGTGGGCAGCAGCAGCAGCAGCAGCAGCAGCAGCAGCAGCTCTTGCAGACGTGCAAACGCTGAATATCTGCTGCACTGGCACAAGGCCACCGACGTGGTGTGATGTAACTTGTCTGGCGGCAGTCTGGCGATGCCAAAATGGCATCGCCATTACATAAGTTCTGACTAAGCGGGGGACCGAGACTTCGGAGACTTCGGAGACTCCGAGGGGACGTCAGACTGGCAGCAGCGGTATCAATTGCTGGCCAGCATGTCCGCAGGTCTGCGGACAATACCGTCTGACCGTAATCTGGCCCGTTAAACATGACAGACAGACGGCTGAGCCTGGCCATGCCCGAGAGCCAAACAAATGCAAACCAAATCAAACCGCGTCGATGTTCCCAACCGAACGATGTTTCACGACAGCTACAGAGTGCACTGCCCGGCTGGAGATCTCGTCAAACCGATATTGATTGCCATATAGCACAATAAGCGGCAAAGCACGTGGCAGCAGAGGTCGCCGAATTTGTGGCAGCCGGTGTTCCCCGAGAAAGCAGACACACAATGACCAAAACCGGTGAAGGGTATGTAGCAGAGCTGGCGGCGGCCGGCGGCGGCGGCGGCGGCGGACCAATGGTGTCGATCAAATGTGCTGACGCAGGGTCCCGACAGACTCGCTTATCCGGATGCATCAGACCCGTTCAGTGATAGCTATGAGATGCGGCCGATGGAGGCGCGGCAGCCGCGGTATGATCCTGCCAACGACAGCATGATGATGCACGACGGCAGTGGTACACTGCCGGTCGACGACCTGGCACTGTTTTTCTCAGAAATCGACGACATCAAAAAGGAGATCGAGACATATGACAGCATGACTGACACGGTCGGCCGGCTGCAACACGGCCTGCTCAACCAAGCCGCTGCCGACGACGACGGCAACGACGGCAACGACGGCGAAGGTGCCGGCATCCGACGCGACATCGATGACATGGTGGCGAGAGCAAACGCCCGATCCCGTGCGCTCAAACACAGAATTCATGCCCTGGAGGCGATCTCGTGGCAAGACTCGACCAGGGCATCCCAAGTTGAGATGTGCAAGTCTGCTCTGATGCAAAGCATGCAGAAGTTTTATTCGGCTGAGGCTGATTACCGAACCAGCACTCGCGCCCGTCTCGAGCGCCAGTACAAGATCGTCAATCCCGACATGACCCAGTACGAGATTCACCAGGCGATTGATAGCAGCCAGTCCGGTGCCGGCCTGCGGGTCTTTGCCCAGGCGCTATCATCCGAGCGATCAGGCCAGGCCAGAACGGCGCTGCGGGAAGCCGAGCACCGCCAGCAGGAGCTTGAAAAGCTATCCCGGACAATGTTCGAGCTTGCGCAGCTCATGGAAGAACTTGCTGTCGAGGTCGAGCGCCAGGCGGTCGATGTTCGTGATGCCGAGCAGGGCCACCACATGGCCTCACACGAGGCCCACAGCGGCGGTGACCACCTGCGGTCAGGCATTGTCCACGCCAGACATGCGCGTAAATTGAGATGGATAGCATTAGCGGGTGAGTTTTAGTTTTTATTTAGCTGAATTGGGTCCGAGATTTAACCGTACAGTCTGTGTCGTTATCGTCATTGTGGTTATCGTCGGGATCCTGAAGGCTACCCATGTTATTTAGAGCTCTCTGTCAAACTTGTGCCAGCTCAACCATTATTGCCAGCTCAACCATTGCTACTAGTTACTTTAACCACATGGTATGTTCTGTTGTGCCCTGGATTGGCAAAGCACCTCTGGCAGCTGGTAGAGATGGGACAACGCGACTGGGCTACACGCGCGTCGGACGCGTCTGGTGTTGGCACTTGCGAGCAGTCCATGCATCTGGTGGTGAGCAGCCGTGAATAGTAAAACACTTGTAACATGCTCAATACATATGCCCAGTTCTCGATTTTGTTGTGACTGAAGCTAAACCAACAACGAAAACCCATCTTCAGGAGCCGAAAAGCTGGACCGCTTAGCTTAGGGGGGGTTTACCCGGCCGGACTTTTGTTGCCGTCTGCAGCCTTGAAGCGGGCAGGAACCCGGCCAGCCGAAAATAGTCGACCGCGACCGACCACAGTTTACGGGTCGGTTCGGACTTTTTTCACGGTCGGTGTGTCCGGAATACCCTTTTCAAAGCAATCGGTCAGGATCAATCTGTTGTGATATTGCTCAATATTCCATAAGCAATGTCCTACAACAACAGCTCCAACCAGTATGGGTATGTTTTTCCTGTTCCACTGTGTTTTTCTTGCTTGCTTCCCGGTTCGTGGTCGTCAACCGTTGTGGCCTCTCTCTCCCCCGGGGCCACCCCTTGCCATCGTTTACGCGAACGTCTTGAAATCTGTCAAAGTGGAAAACCTATTTGAATTAGGATGGGCTAGAATTAGGATGGGCTAACAGAACTTAGAGGTAACCCATATGGTGGACAGCAATATGAAATGCAAAGCATGAACGGCGGCGGCGGCGGCCAGGACGACATGGCTTACTTCTTCTCAGAGATTGATGAGATCAAGAACGGCATCTCGACGTTCGACAGTAATGTTGCGCGGATAGAGTCTCTGCACAATCGATCTTTGAACGCGGTTGACGACGAAACCGGTCAGTGGGATCAGAAGCAGATCGACAGTCTGGTGGCCGATACCAGCCGGCTCAGCAACACCCTCAAGCAGAAAATCAAATCGATGGAGGCCACCAGCCGGACTGATAGCACCAAGCGGGTTCAAGTTGATGCCGTTAAGAAAACGTTCATGTCTTCGATCAGCAACTACCAGAATGTGGAGGCAAGCTACGAGATGAAGTACAAGCAGCGGGCCGAACGGCAGTACCGGATTGTTCGTCCGGACGCGTCGGATGACGAAGTTCGTACTGCTATCGAGGATAGCGCTGGCACCCAAGTGTTTTCGCAGGCGGTAAGTTATTCTGGCGCTGGATAATTGTAAATTGTTGGTTCGATCGTGGCGACTAATCAGGCAGTTGCTGAATTCAAACCGCCGTGGCGAGGCCCGCTCGGCTCTGACTGAAGTCCAGAACCGTCACCGGGATATTCAGAAAATGGAGCGCACTCTGGGCGAGCTCGTGCAGCTGTTCAAGGATATGGAAGAGCTTGTCGAGGTGCAGGGCCAAGACGTTGTTGCCGTTGACAAGTCGACCAAGAGAGTCGAGCAAGAAGTCAACAAGGGTGTTGAAGAGACCCGAGTCGCTGTCAAGCACGCCCGTGCGGCTAGAAAAAAGAAATGGATTTGCTTTGGTATCGTCGGTACGTATCTGTGTGGCGCTTGGTTGTCCAGTAATCCGCTCGTACTAACTCGAACAGTCATCATCATTATCATCCTTGCCGTCGTCCTTGGTGTCGTTTTTGGTAGAAAATAGCTATTGACTTTTTTTTTTTTTTTGGCAGATCCTGTTTTGTTGTGGTGTGTGTATACTGTATATTTCGTAATCGTTACGTGAGTGAGTGTGCGTTCAATTTGAAGTTTTTGTTATTGGTTTTCTTGTTATTAGTATTATTATTATTGTTCTTATCATAAGTATACCTATCGGAATGATTTTGTTCACTTGGCTTATCGGCAAGAAGTTTTGGTTTAAAAAATCAAATTACAGCTTTCTATACTTCGATAAAAACACAACCCAATATAATCAGTAATCCAACGGGAATTTTTTAATATAAAATAAAGAAATTGAAAGGAAAGGAAAGGAAGAAGAAAAAAAAAAAAAAGTAGTTCCAAATAATACCCCAAGTATCCATCTACAAGCCGTGACAGGAGACCAAACAAAGAAAATGACAGTAGGAGGATCAAATGACGACGTTCTTGGCAAGCGAAGCCTTGTATTCGAGAATGGAACCATTCCATCGAGTAGCGGTCTTGTTATTGCACACGTAGATATCCTTGGCAATCTTGTCCAACAATCTGAAATCGTGAGAAACCACAACGACACCACCTTCGAACGCGTGGATGGCATCAGCCAGAGAGTCGATGGTGGGGATATCCAATCCGTTTGTGGGCTCGTCAAGCAGAATCACGTTGGGCTGGTCAATGGCAAGCAACGCAAACACCACTCTCGATCGCTGACCCTCGGAAAGCGTGGCCATGGTAGCAGTCTGGCCCTCGCCGGTCAAACCATAACGGCCGAGCTGCTGACGCCAGTACTGGTAATCTTGCGAGATCTTGGGATACTTGTCGCGCACGAACTCGAGCGACGACTTGCTGAGGTCGAGCTGGTCAGCAGAGTGCTGCGAGTAGACACCGAGCTTAAGATGCGAGTGGCGCGACACCCGGCCGGATGTGGGTTGCAGCTCGCCGGTCATGATCTTCAGCAGAGTGGACTTGCCAACACCGTTGGGCCCGACCAAGGCAACACGGGAATCCATGTCGACACCAAAGTCAAGATGCTCGTACAGGTTATCTTCGGCATTGCCAGAGTAGGAGAACGTGATATCGTCAAACGACAACACTGGAGGCGGCAACCGTTCGACCTCAGCGAATCTGAACGAGAACACCTTGTCCGGCACCACCTTCTCGATGAATCCGTCGGCCTCCATCTTGTCGAGAATCTTCTGGCGGGACTTGGCCTGACGAACCAGGTTCGCATACGTACCAGCTGATGCGATGAATTTTTTGATGTGGGCAATTTCCTCCTGCTGCTTGTTGTATGCCTTCATTTGGTTGGTCTCCAGCTCGGCACGAGTCTTGATGTACGAGTCGTAGTTACCACCAAACATCGTCAACTTCTTCAAGCGCATGTCAAGCATGTTTGTACACACACCGTTCAAGAAATCCTGAGAGTGGGAAACCAGCACTAACGTCCGGTCCCAGCGTTTGAGGTACTCTTCAAGCCAGACGCAGGCCTCCAGATCCAAATGAGCAGTGGGATCGTCAAGCAGCAGAAGCGAGGGTTTGACGAAAAGTGCCTTGGCAAGCGCAACACGCATTCTCCATCCACCGGACATGTCTCTGGTGTGCTTCTTGATCGTCTTGTTGTTGAAACCCAGACCGCGCAGGATGAGCGACGCGCGGGTCTCGAACGTGTTGGGATCCATGCCCTCGATACGTTCGTACAGCTCGTCGAGAACCTGAGACTCAGGACCGTCGCGCTCAACAATCTCCTCGGCAAGGTCTTCGAGACGCTTGAGCTCGTGCTCGGCCTCACGCACGACGTACTCGAGCGCAGTGAAACCGGTGGCCTCGGCCGGCTCGTTCAACAGATAGATATCGATCTGCTCAGGCACGGGGTACTCCCGAGCAGCAAGTGCGCGCAAGAAAGTCGATTTGCCACATCCGTTCTCACCAAGCAGACCGTATCGGCGACCATAGTTAAGCTCGAGCGTCGAGTCTTGGATCAGCACTTTTCCGTGGAACACAAGCGTAGCAGATGTAATCTTTTTTTTTACAGCCGTTAGTTACCATTAATCGCCCAAGACTATACGGAGACATACCTTGACGTCACGAGACGTTGCTAAACTGGACAGCACACCGGTCGTCACACGATCGGAAATGCCATGCTCGTCCTGCTGAAGCTTTAGCTTTGCCAGCTTATCAGCATTGGCATCAACGGCGTCACCGTTGACGGACGCGGCCTTGGACGAAACCTTTGACGATGCTTTGGATGAAGTCTTCTCTGCACGAGCAGCCTGTCTCTTTGCCTTTGACGCTGAAACCACCATTTTTTTTTTGTGTTGAATTGGTTCTGCTGCTACCTTTTATAATGCGCGCCCTTTCTGATTTCAATGCCCGGTCTTTGAAAACGACCTATGAAATTGGGTACGAAAAAACCGTCCCAATAAAAACTGAACCTAAGTGACAAACAACCTGAGATCAAATAGTACCTAATAGTCCTACAAGATCTTCTTCTGGGAGGTTATGTCTGTTTATAGTTGTTGATCAAGAAAATTTCACATATCCTTAAACTTTTTCTAATAAAATTTCTTTACAGGAAACACCCAGCCGAGGTTAGGGTACTCGGCATTGCTAGCACTGGCGCTCAAGTGGCAATATTATGTAACCAATTACTGATAACGGGGATCGAAGGAAGATAATATTGTTTTAAGCTTATGTTCGTAGGTTTATAATATCAATGCAGCTATAATAATAATAAAAAAAGAAACCCAAGCCAAGCCAAGCCAACCAAAAAACACCGCATTACAGTAACCATAAAAAAAAATAAAATCGAGATTTACTGCTCGATAAGAACATCAAACATCTGCGAGAAGTAGTGTTCGATCCAGCTTAAACCTCCTCGGTGATGTCTAGCGTACCGATTGTTGATTCCAGCCATCGGGCTCATTTCAACGCCACTGGAGAGACCGCACGTACGGATAAACTCGGCCTCGGCGTCCCGAGCAGCCCGCTCGATGGCGATGGACTCATCTTCCACCTTGTACAGATCACACTTGTCACACTCCACGCAGGCGCTGCCAGGAATCTCTCTGAAATGCTCACAGAAATGAGAATACCCTTCATCGTGAATATCTTTACGGCACACATAACACATCGTGAAGCCGCAGACGCATACCAGCTTGTTGCATCCTTCAGACTTTATAAACGACACATGGCAGACGGGACAGGTCCGCTTGACGGCGTTGCCCATGGCCTTTTCGATGTAAAGCCTCATCCGGTCTTCCTCCTTCTCATAACACCTATGGAACGGGAGAAATTCTTTCCCGCACTCGGTACAGCTTAGACGCAAGCAGCCGGGATTCTTACATCGAAACGATGTGCCATGACGAGACCGGAATACCATTCGCAGCATTATCGTCAGCTCTTGACCCAGAACCGTATCTAGCTTACCAAATGTGGTGCTGTACACAGCGTTCGGTAGCAAAAATGTGTCAACCATGGCTGTCAATGCGAAGTAGGCCAAGAGAAACAGTACAACTGTCAGTATAACAACCGTACCGACGAATCCGACTGTTGAAAGTACAAGCGGGACTGTAAGCAGGCCGAACTTCCTGAACTTGACATTGGCAAGCGACCCGGATATAACTACAGCCGCCGACGCCGCTTCACCGTAGTTGCAAAACGGGCACACCACTAACCCAGTCGAGCTCCTGTTCTTCTCGATGTACTCCACCACCTGGACTTTCTCAAACTCGGAATACAGCTGCGGCCTCAATGCCACCCGCAGGACCGCCGTCGAAATTTGGGCGGTACATGGCGGGTCAGCACTGGCGGAAATGCAAGTGACACAGTCTTTGCCCCGCAGCGAGCCCTGACCGTAGATACCTTCTTCGACAACTTTGTTGAGACAGTCGCGGCAGAAGAAGTGTGCTTCGGAGCAACAAGCAAGATCTTCCCAAGCGTACTCACCAAAACAGCATTCGCATTCAATCAGCTGTCCTTCTGCTGCATACTGTTTCTCGTTCTCTTCCCGAGCTGCCCGCTCGTTCTCGAGCACGAGGTCACGAATGCGTGGCTTGTCCAGTTCTCGTAGTTCGTTGTCGAGTTCGGAGGACCCAGTGTTGCCAATTAGCGCCACAAAATCGAGCGGTAGTGGTGTCAACTGGCGTCTCCAGAGCATCCGTACAAACGTAAGCCATCTACTTTGACGCTGAGACGCGATTTCCTGTAACGCTTCGAGCGATAACGAGAACGAATAGTTATTTTGCACCAGCACCTTCTCCACCTTGGAGCGGCCTAGTCCGACAGGCTTAAAATGCGCCACAAGAATGTCTGAGACTGCTACACGATACTCCTTCGACCGGAACCACTCCCACGGCTCGATGATGCCGTGCCGGGTTCGGCGCCGGTCGGCCAACAACGAAGGCGACGACACGAGCATTTCAACGATCGCATACAGCCGCGACCGTCCAGCATGATCCAGCACAAGTTGCCGGAGCAAATCCACCTCGGCATCCGGAAAAATCTCCGACAGGTGGTCGAGAACGTTGTTCAACCGTATCAGATCTGTCTGTTCTCGTTTCGTCGACTGCTGGCTACCCGATGATGACGATGGGGGACGGTCTTTGGCGCCGTCAAACGGACCAAGCATCGACATCGCAACAGCCTCTGCCGTGACCTTCTAAAAACGTTTTGTGACCCTATCGTAGTTATCTATATGATCTGTCGGTCGCTGAATTTCCAGCCGCCGCTGACAACTGGCATGGTGGTAGTGATGACGATGACTCGGTTGTCATGAGGTTTATCCGCCGGACCCTACTCCGGTCACGTGTCTATAGTCACGTGATGAAGATTCTGATTCCAAGGCCACGCCTGATTTTCATGAGCTCAGAATTGATGGACAGAGAAGATCTTATACGTGCTTATTACTAGATTATATATGACATAATGTACAAAAAAAAGTGTCCTAATCTTGGTCGCAAAATCACCCTATGATCGCGTTGGCGATGTCGCCATGTCCTTCGTCTTGCGCATACTGGGCAGCGTTGCGACCAAACTTGTCGACCGCATTTCTATCGGCGCCGTTCTCGAGCAAAAAATGGATAATTCCGGCTCGACCGCTGACGGCAGCAAAGAACAACGGCGTCCAATCTTTGTCGACGTCACGGGCGGCCACAATCGCTGGTTCCGACGACACGAGTTCAAGCACTGTCTCCTCGTCGCCTTGGAAACAAGCGGCAAACAGCGCTTCTTGCATCCGCAGTCCAGGATTTTCATTGTAAAACCGTTCCTCTCGCAAGGTTGCACCCACGTCGTAACTCTGTTCTTCGCCGCCGTCTGACCACACGGTCGCCAACAGCGACTCGCCATTCTCCGCCGTAATTACAGCCATATGGCAGCCCGGACAGACTTCGACCGGCTCTGAATGCGACAAAAAACATTGCCAATGAAATTTATGTTGCTCGGGGCACCTGATCAGTTGTACGGCATCAAGAACCAGCTGTCCTTTGGATGATGATGATGATGATGATGAACTTTGAGCGCCATATTGCTCGTCGTCTGGCCCTGATTCATACTCCGCTTTGACCCAGAGCGATTCATTACATATAACACACAGGTCTGTCATTTTTCCAGCAGAATCAGCAGCCTGAAATGTGCCACTTATGGTAATGTGCGCTTCGAGAGGTTTGATTGTACAGTATTTTTTTTTACCTGATCCGCTGGGACTTCGAAAGCCCAGCCAGCCTTTTGAACAACTTCACGATATTCAGGGACAATCTTTAACCTAACCCGCGGCTCTCCGCGTGAAGAGATGTGTGGACTGTGAAGGTTGACTAACACGAACGTTGGCGATTTAACTATCGAGACCGTTTGTCAGCAAAGACTTGATGTGGAAAACGGGAGGGGGATGCAATCAATTGAGAGCTTTGTATCGTTGCTGCTAGGCGGTGGGGCACGACGAAGCAGTACGCCCACAACCCACGAGGACGACAAGGACGACAGGAATGACGACGGCCGTGTGGAGGACGAGAGCCCGGCGGCGAAGAGGCTCAAGGTTGACAGCGTCGAAGACGACAGAAAGACTTCGTCTGGAGAAACTACTGCACGACGACGGAGCTTGAGGTCAAGAGTCAGTGTGGTGGGAGATCAAATTGGCCATGAGACCGAGAACCTGCTCTGGTTCGATCATCTTGACGATGCGCAAGGTACGTCTTATCATGATAATTTTAAGAGGGAGAATTTACCTTAATAATGTCTATTTTGTGCAGATATTGTGAACAACGATTCTCCGATACTGCTTGTTGACCAGTTGTTCGACCCGGCTCCGCACGCCGTCACGTCTCAAGGAGGATCAGCCAAGAACTCGAAAAGTCTGGTCAGTCAAATTTCACAGCAGACCAAGGCATTGTTGCTATGCGAGCAACCATTGACCACCCGCACACGGCTAGACCCGCTAGCTGACGCGTCGTTTGCCGCAGTGCATCGTCGTCTGGAACGAGAAGAGAAACATATCCAGAATCTGGAACGAGACCGGGTCATGTACGACAAGCTGCGGTTCGAGAGACAATTAGACCGGTTAGCCGGGCACGATTGGGTCAAAGCAGTACTGTCAATGACACCGGTGCATGATTTCAAATCAGAGGACGAGCTTGAACTGAAGCGGCGACGGCTAATAACCGAATTGAAAGCCGTGTTGGCTAGATTCGACAGCTGGAAATTGAAAGAGCGCGGGGCGTATGTGGATTTATCGACCGAGGCGAAGAGAAATCGTCTTGAGGATCTTAAGCGGTTTGTGAATGGCGATTTTGATGATCCAGATCCGGATGGGCCGTTGGATCAGGAAGAGCGAGAGGAAGACAACGATCTGGAGGAGGCTGCGCCTCCAGTCCAGTGCAACAACAGGAAACCAGCCCCGAAAAGCAAGACGCCAAAACAAAAGCAGCCGACCGGTCCAGAATACGGTATTGGCAGAGGAGTTCTCACCAAGCTACACCGTAAACGACTTGTCATCGCATTCGGATATCCGCTGGCCGCGATTCCGTATCGTCAATTTGAGCTTCCGCCGTCATGGCTTCTAGACCGAACTGACAGCAAGAAGCAATCAGAGGATTTATGATCTTCAAACTGGTTGTTTTCTCTGTTTATATCAAAATAAACTATACAAGATTAATATCTATTAATACACATTTTGGCAAAAAAAAAAATCCTTTTAAAGAGAGACCAATATTTTAGCTGATACACAAATTCTTTTTCCAGTATCTTGTGATTAGAGCCCGTGCGATTCCCCCCCCGGCACATCCTGTCCCCGAACTAAACTCCTTGATAACAAAAGCAATAAACCAAAGCAAATTTAGCACATGTAGGCCCGAGGCGCCAGACACTGCAAACATTCGAGTTTCGAGTCGCTGTCTGGCGACCGTACCGAGCATCTCCAGCAAACGGTGCGCGCACAGCTGTGACACGAATACGCGTCCGGATCGGCAGAATACTCGTCGAGCATAATTTCGTTGTCGCAGTCCTCGCACGCAAGGTCTTCGGGAGGAATCGACTCGGCGCGGATCGTGTGGGCGCCGCGGAACAGTCTGCGCATGGTCGACGCGTGGATGTGTGATTCCAAAGGCGCGGTGGACCGCTTCTTGGTGTTGGCGAACCGCCTCTGCCCAGCAGTAGCAGGCTGGAGGTCAGCGCTCACATCGTCCGCGTCAAACGCACGCTTACGATCCAGCATCATCTGAGGGGCACTTTCATTGAACGCAACTGCCTGCATCGGCTCCTGCATCGGCTCCGGCACCGGCTGGGCCATGCCCGACATTGCAGGAGGCGTCGGCTGCTGCTGCTGCTGCTGCTGCTGCTGGTACTGTTGCGTTCCGTAGTCCATAGGCAGCGGAGTCCAGCGTACACCGCCGTCGTAGGCGTTGTAGGACGGAGTCGAAGGATAGAACGGTGGACACGCGACTGCCGCTGCAGCGGGATCAAAGTACTGCATGATGGTGTCTGGGGAATGTGCTGAGAAGCTGGGAGGCAGCGCGGAAAAAAAAAAAAAAACGAACGATAAGCACACGTTCAGAAGCAGACGTGGTAGCTTGTAATAATGAGTGTGAACGGCAGAGCCAGGCCGTCTGTGTCGGTTCTGTTATGTCGTTTCTGTATCTCTTTCGTCGCCGTATATACGTCCACCCCCTTCACTGGCAGCAGTTGGGAAGAAAGAAAACTGGATTAACCTGCCCCGGAGCGGATCCGGGAGATTAAAAAGCCCGCCCGAGGCGAAAACCTGTGGCGGGTAGGGTAGGGTAGGGTAGGGTAGGGTAGGGTAGTGCCCAGGTCCGGGGTCGGGGTCATCCCCCCCGGGCTGAGCGGTTCGGAACCCCATCCCTCGGTTTACCCTGGTTTCGGTTACTTGGTCGAGTGCCCTAAACCCAACGTTTATAGGCCTGCTTTTTTCTTATTCATCGGACATCTTGCTTTGATCCAAAACGATACGTCGTGGACCGTGGTAGAGTCTATGGACGAGCAGGCGGCTATTGTAAACTGTCCGAAAGCCATCTGTAGACGGCGGGAAGACTTCAAGAGCCCCGGTCGCAGTAATACTAACGCGGCGGCCCAATTGGCCATAACCGGAGGGCCTCCGTTAACGGTTTTTGGTTTCTAGGTATGGTCGTGCCAGTATTATTGACCTCGTCATCGTACATGGAGCCATGCGACTGAACCAGCGAACCTAAATCTTGACTCGGCTGGATGTTACTCGAGTTGGCTCGGTGGAAACACTGGGGTCGAATCTTGACGCCACATGCAGCGTGTAAATAACGATTATTACAATCAAAAGTATGTCCTTGCCATTCAGCTCGTGTGTAAACAGCCAACAACCTGCCAGCAAGTCTTCCGGGAGGTCAATCAGAACGTGCATTTGGCTCGTGCATAATCGCCAGACCGACGACGACGTGACATGGCACGTTCTGCTTTACAACAGCTCTACCTCCAGCGTCGACCATGAACCAGGGCTCAGACAGTGAGGTCTCCACATTTTAGAGACCTGAAAACAACTACCAAGGTCTTGGGAATCAGGTTCTGAAAACATGGACGCAATCAGTTTGGCTGGCAGCACTTAGGTTGGGTCCATATCGCTTTTTGCTGATTCCACAGCCGGTTTGAAGATTCGTCGTGCTGTTCTGAAGCAAACTTTGAAGCCCAGAATTTCCCGCCTTATATGCACCCTTATATGCACCCCTTCCGCACGAAGTACTGCCAGGCCGTGCACCTGCCACGTGCCATGTCACGTCGTCGTCGGTCTGGCGATTATGCACTATTCTACGCCGCCCAGGATCCGCAACAGCTCCTCCCAAGACGCTGCAAGCTTTATGCTGTAATCGCACACAAGAGCCACAAAACAATTCAACACTGATTCGGCGGCCCCAACGATGCTCGTAGTTCAGCGGCTTTGGTTTGCAATCTCATACATGGCTGCTCTCTACGTTGATGAAGCTTTCCCTCCCAGCCAGCCATTGTCACGGCGACATCGGTACAAACACCTTGCAACCGCCGAGTGCTCTGCTCTGCTCTTTGCCAACTACTGACGAGAGCAGGGGAGCGAGCAGGTTCCAAGCCCGTTGCATGACGACAGCCACGACCAGCAGCAGAAGACGAAAGACGCGGGCCGGATCAACAGAGAAGAGAAGTGCAGACAGCAGGCGGATCGTCTATACGTGCTGAGCAGAGATCTCTTGTTCTCCGAGCCAGTGACAGAAGCTGCATGCAGGACAGTGCCACCATCACCACCACCGCTACGGCAGGGTCGGCAGCAGCAGCAGCAGCAGCCGTGTTGACGGTGGCCCAGCCGACCGCTGTCGTCGGACTTGAAGCGGTTGCTGCTAATGCCGCTGTCGGTGATGACGGTGTTCGCAAGCCTGGCATAGCCGTGGTGGCGGCAGCGGCGGCGGCGGCGGCGGCGGCGGCGGGTGATGATGACGATGATGATGATGAGGTGTTTAAGCGAGACCTGGCCGACACAGCGAAGGAGCTCATGGTGACTAGCATCACTGACGAGCGTGAGGTCGAAGACAATGAGGACGATGTCACAGACTCAAGTGGCGACGAGCACGGGTCGTCGCTGGTGCCGGTGCCGCCGGTATGTGATGGCGAACTTTACAAAACGAAAAAGACCATAGCCTGGTTCTCTATACTGGAGGATATGGGACAAGGTGCATACGGACAGGTCAAGCTGGCGCAGTACAAGCCGCCAAGATCAGAGGTATACATTTTTCTATGGTTTGCTCCCACTGGGGTTTGAGTTCGATAGAGTTAACGGTTTTGTGCTAGGTGGTGGTGCTGAAGTACGTTACCAAGAAGCGGATTCTGGTGGACACATGGATACGTGACCGCAAGCTTGGAACGATACCGTTGGAGATTCACGTGTTGCAGTATTTGCGACAATACCCCCACAAGAACGTGGTCGATATGTTGGACTTTTTCGAGGACGATATCAACTACTATATAGAAATGACCCCGCACGGGATCCCCGGCATGGATCTGTTTGACTACATCGAGCTGCGGACCAACATGGAAGAGGCGGAGTGCAAGTCAGTGTTTTACCAGGTCGCGTCGGCAATCAGCCATCTCCACAGTGTCGGCGTTGTGCATCGGGACATCAAAGACGAAAACATAATTCTAGACGGCGACGGGAACATCAAGCTTATTGACTTCGGCTCAGCCGCCTACACCAAGTTCTCGCCGTTCTCGGTGTTTGTCGGCACAATAGACTACGCTGCGCCGGAGATTTTGCGCGGCAAGGAGTATTCCGGCAAAGAACAAGACGTGTGGGCAGCCGGCATATTGCTGTACACGATCGTGTACAAAGAAAATCCGTTTTACGACTCCAACGAGATCATCAATGCTGAACTGCGGGTTCCATATACCATGTCAGACGCATCGCTGAACCTGATCAAACGCATGCTTGATCGAGACGTTTCATCGAGACCGACCATCGACGAGGTGTTGCAAGATCCCTGGCTTAAAGATTATGACTCGTCGCAGATCGTGGCATCTCCACAAGCGGTTCAGAGCTAAAAACTCCAGAGCCAAAAAAAATCAATGTACAGTTTCTCTCATCGTCTTTTTTGGTTTTTCTTTTTTCTTTTCTATTTTTTTTTTTGCATGTGTATATGCCCGGCGTTTCACGTTTTATTTTCGATCATGTTTGTGTTTGTGTTTGTGGTATAGATTACGATAACTAATGAATATAAAAAAAACATATTTTATTTATGCATAGAATGATATTGCCTTTGATTTACGGGCTTGGACCTCGGTAATCGCCTCAACAAAGTCCTCGTGTCGGATCTTGTTTTGCGAGTTGCGAAGCGCAATCATGCCTGCCTCAACCGCGACTGCCTTGAGTTGGGCACCGTTGAACTCGTCAGTCGATCGCGCCAGTTCCTGCCAATTGACAGCCTCGTCGACGGTCATCTTGCGGGCGTGGATCTGCAGGATGCCGGCTCGGGCTTCCTCGTTGGGCAGCGGGAACTCGATCTTGCGGTCAAGCCGGCCAGATCGCAGCAACGCCGGGTCGAGCACGTCTACCCGGTTCGTGGCGGCAAGCACTTTGACCCTGTCGTCGGACGAAAACCCGTCGAGCTGGTTGAGCAGCTCGAGCATGGTACGCTGGACTTCACGGTCGCCGGACTTGTCGGAGTCGAAGCGCTTGGTTCCGACGGCGTCGAGCTCGTCGATGAAGATGATCGCCGGCGCTTTCTCCTTTGCCAGCGAGAACGCGTCCCGGACAAGCTTGGCGCCGTCACCGATAAACATCTGCACCAGCTGGGGACCGGCCAGCTTCAAAAACGTGGCGTTGGTCTGGGCTGCACAGGCCCGGGCCAGCAACGTCTTGCCGGTGCCGGGGGGCCCGTACATCAGTGCACCTTTGGGTGGCTTGATGCCTAACGTCTTGAACTTGTCGGCCTGTTTCATCGGCAGCACCACCGCCTCGACCAGCTCCTCGATCTGCTTGTCCAGTCCGCCGATATCGGCGTACGTCTCCGTCGGCTTCTCGTCAACCTCCATGGCCTTCACCCGACTGTCGTATTCCGCCGGCAGCATGTCCAGCACCAGGTACGAGTCCTTGTTGACGCCGATCAGGTCACCGGGCTTGAGCGCGAGCTGATCAACCAACCCGATCAGCGGCAAGAAAATCGTCTGCCGCGTCGACGTCTTGATCACGGCCGACTTGCCAGCCCTGGCGGCGTCCAGATCCACGTTTGCGCCCTCGTCGGTATCCTCGTCTGACGGGTCCATGTCCAAAATCTCCACCACGTTGCCGACCAGGTACGGCAGCTGCCGGTTGTTCTCGATCTTGTCCTGGTTCTCCTTGATCCGCTCCGTCATCGTGTTCTTTTCATGAGTCAGACGCTGGAACTCTGACCGCAGCACTTTTATGTCGTTTTCCAGCAGGCGACGGCGGTTCACGATGTCGGTCGTGGCTGCGTTCAAGATCTCGTCGTCGATGCCTTCGTCATCCTCCTGGTTGCTGTCATTCTTGGCGGCGGTCGCGGTCGCGTCCGTCATCTCAGCATCATTCTGTCGTTCCAGTTCTTCTAAAGTCGACATTGTGTCTTTCCCGGCGATCAGTCTCAAACGATTGCACCGATCGTCCCTATATGCATCAAATCGTGTACGCTGATGGAAGGCGAATTGGTGATGGTGGAAGACTGCAGATGTCGCGCGCGCTACAAACCCCTCTGAATCCACGAAACGACTTTGACTTGCTGTCCACGAAGTCCATTATGATCCATATACCTTCAATTGGCGACATTACCATCATCATCACCATCATCACTGGCTGCTATGGATGTCACACCGATACTAGAATTCAAAGCTGGCCGAGTGGAGTTCACGCCGCCGTCGAAACAGCTGAAACCACTGCCGTTCAAGGGCAAGATCGTGCTAAGCCGGCCGACCGACGAAGACTCGCCGCTGCTGTCGTTCACCTGGCAGCCTCGTGGATCGTCAAAGAACGACCCGGCGGCAGAAAAGGACGAGCTGACAATTTTTCCCGGCGAAGCCGAGTGGCTGCATGTTCCGCAGTGCACCACTGGCAGAGTGTTTGTGCTCAAGTTCAACTCGTCCAGTCAACGATTGTTCTTCTGGCTGCAGGACAACAACGACACGGCTGACAGCGAAGAACATGAAGTCGCAAGTGCCGATCTGGCCAAGCTGTCAGCCAAGGATCTAGACTATGCTCGCAAGGTCAATACCTATCTCGAAGACGTGTTTGCGGAAGACGAGCCGGTCGAGATCGATCAGACTGGCGATCAGACCGCGACGGAGGCGGCGGCGACGACGACCGATGTTGAGATGGCGGATACTAGTCAGCAGTAAGTGTTGTTATTTGTATAAATACGTTTTGCTTTTAGGAATACATTGGGATTATTTTGCATCGTTTCTTTGTGTGTTTTTTGGACCAATTTTTTAACTTCGTAGACCGCCCAATCTGTCGTCATTATTACAATCGATTACCGTTCCTCAACCAAACGCACAGTCTGGCTTGAACACGCCGTCAATCGCGACCGATCACAGTACAATGCCGATCTTGAGTATTAGCGACGCTATCAGCGTCAGCGCCATGGTAGACTACATATCGTCTCTGGACGAGTCGTCGCCTGAGCTCGCGACGGTGGTGGCATCCCTGCCGGACGGAATCGAGCATACCAAGACAGAGCTGATTCGCGTGCTGCAGTCGCCGCAGTTTGCCCAGGGCCTGCAATCGTTCAGTTCCACGCTGCAGCAGTCTCACGGGACGTCGGTCGGGCAGCTGGTGGCCCGTGAATTCGATCTGCCGTACCAAGGCGACGGCATCGAGGGCTTTCTAAGAGCGATTCTGGCGTCTTTGCGACGACAACAGCAGCAATGATTGTGTGCTTAATGATATTAAATAAAATAAACCAATTGCTCCTGTTCCTAGTATACACCTTATCTCCGTCTGTCGACGCTAGACTACGCCTTCTCCACTAAACTACCGCCTTTCTGGTGTTTGCAAACAACTGATCGTAGGCATCATAGTTGATCTTTTTCGAGAATCCCTTCTTCTGCAACATGATCTTGGCACTCTCGGCCGGAGTGTCGGGGATGTTTTCTGACGTGTGGTCTCGCGGTTTGTTACGCTTGCGTTTCCGCGGCGGCCGGACAATGCCGGCTTTGATGTCCTCTTCCAGTTTGGCCCGTTTGCGTTCCTGTTCTTCCAGGTAGTCTTGGTTTAAATCCATCCACACCTGAGATTTCATCTCGACTTCTTCCTCGGTCAGCATTACCGACGTGATTTCGTCGTCGTCAACGTCCGACAACCGTTCCGGATCGTCAGAGAATACTCGGTTCGATGAGGTGGTGGTAGTGGCGTTAGTGGTGGTAGAGGTGGCGGAAAAAGCAGCAGAGGTGACGGCTTGGCCTCCAATCTCGTTGCTGTACTGGTTCGAGATTTGTTGGAATCGCTCGTCATCCAGAGTGGCGTCGATTTCGTTAGCCACCTCGTCAACATTGATCGGCTCCTCGGTGTCATCCTCGCCGTCATCGTCCTCGATATCGTCCTCGGTATCCTTCCCGGTATCCTTCCCTGTGTCGTTCCTGTCTGACCCTGCTCGCGCGTCTCGCGAGTCAGCAGCAGAATGCTTAAGACTGATCAACCGACCTGCCCCGAGCCGGACTTCCTGATTGCGATGGTCGAGCGTTTCCCGAGTGCGATGCTTGATGAACGACGGCGGATCCGCCTCGGAAGAAATGTTTGTGCCGCGGAACGCCTGGACCGTCAAGCCTCCGGACGCGGTCGACTTGAACTCGTCGAGGCGGCGCTGGATGGTGTCTTCGGCGACCTTGGCCACATGCATGATCTCGGTCTTGGACCGTCGGTAGTTGTTCATCCGGGCCGCCACCAGCAGACAAGCGCCGGCGATACCCGCCGGCCGACGACCCTGGTGCAGCCAGTCTTTGCCCATGCGCTGCACCAGCCGGGCGGCGTCGTTCATCACCTTGTGCACGTCGTCTTTTTCAAACTGCAGCTGGGCCGCGAACCGCTGGATGTAGATTGACGGGTCGATCAGGGGGATCTTCTTGATCTGCAGCGCCTTGACGAGCTTCAGATACGTGGCGCCGATGGCGAAGACCGAGACCTGCAGCAGGTCGGCAAAGTCCATCAGCATGTGGGTGGTCGACGCCTGCCGGCAGGCAACGTACAGACACGCCGACACCACGTACTGCGACCGCCGGCCTTGCACGAAGTTGTGAGTCACGGCAAGCTGGAACCACCGGTTCGCGGCTTCTCCGATGTGCTCCGGCAGTTTGAACACTGACGCCAGGTTCATGATCCGTCGCTTGCCGTTGGCCAGCGTCTGTTCGCGGGACTCCCACGACCCGTTCTTGCGTCCTGCCGCGCCTCCGGTCCTAGCAAACGCTATCTGTTAGTTCATAAATAAATAAATAAATTGTCTTCTGGTAGAAAAACCCACTTACATTGATCAGCACCGACGAACGAGCCTTGGACTACGGCGGCACCGGAGCTGGCCTCGCCGAATGTGACTTCGGAAACGATCCGAGACTCTTCGGTGACGAAACCACATGACTCGCAAACGACCTGGTTTCCTTCGACGGAGAGACTGTAGCTCTTACAGCGCGAGCAGAAGTTGGCTGTCGACATTGTGTTTCTGCTCGTCAGATATATCCTGCATGTGTGGTGAAGTTGAAGCATCAACATCAAAATCAGCTTCAGCATCAAACGTTTGGTTTGCTGCTTGTAGCATGGGTTAGGTTTGTGACTAATAAAATGCCGGTGAGGTGACTAAGATAAGGCGCCTTACTGGGTATGGTCTGATAAGCCATTACATAAACAGTTTTGCCACCGACAGCGACCACACTGGCAATCAGGAAAACAGAAGGGCGTCTGGTGTAGTTGGTTATCACATCCGCTTAGCATGCGGGGGGTCCCCGGTTCAATTCCGGTGTCGTCCAAATTTTTTTGTCCCAAATTTTTTTTTTATTTGCTGTGCTTATGTTAATTTGGCAATGAAGTTGTGCTGATTGGTTTGCTGGTTTACGATTCTGAATAGAAGAATGTAGAAAAGTTCGTCAAAGTAAACCGTTTGTTATCGAAAATAAGCCTCCAATCTGTACCAGGCTGCCAGTATTGCTTCCGCACGGGGTATAAAGAAGTGATATATAAGACCATACCGATAGGCTTGTTGGTTTTTTTTCAGTGCTCTTATTAACAGTAGAATCGACTTGATGTTGTTTCCATCGTTACTAACCAGAAACCAGTGATCACAGGGCTCGGCACAAAGCTCTGCACTGCTGGCTGTACTGCTTACGACGTCTGCATTGTGCATTCACTGGGATGTCTAGGCCTTCGTTTAGGTCAAAAGCCATACCGGATTATAAAAACCACAAAGCGATTGTGCGAATTTCAATTAGGTTACAGTTTTAAATGGCGATGGCAGCTCGACGGTCGCGTAAAACGAGCGAGCTCATTCCCCGGGCCGCGGCAACCGCGCAAATTGGCGGAAAATTGGGGCATTGCGCGAACTCATTTCGCGACTCGCGAACAGTTTAATGAGATGAGGTGGGTGGCGGGAGCATGGTGAGATGACCTGGTTTCAAATTGAGTCTAGGTGATCTGGTCAAGGTGGATTTGCGAATTTGCGTGTTCTCGCCGGGGTGTGGATTTGTATTAATGTAAACCAATAAAATTGCATAAACGGTGGCCAATTTTGCTGGGAGAACGACCGCGGCGGGGGGCCATTAGGAAAGTAGTAGGGGAGCTAAACCAACTGATTCTGCGGGTTAATACAGTCTACGAACCGGCAATGAGAAACCTGCAAGTTCTAAAGGCGCAGTTGCACTGGCCGCTTTTGTTGCGACGGGTGGTTGGAAGCAACGGCGGCGGCGGAAGCAACAGCAGCAGCAGCAGCAGCAGCGGCGGCGGCGATAGAGCGGCGAGCACCAGCAGCAGTCTGGGGTATACCAGTCTAGCGGAGTTTGACTTTAGAAGTAGGTGCGATCTAATGTTATTGGTTATGATGATGACTAAGATGTAGGCGACACGGTGACGACACCGACGCCGGCAATGTGCCGGGCAATGGGAACCGGCAGCCACGGCGACGACGTGTACGGCGAAGACGACGACGTCAACACGCTGCAGCAGCGGGTGGCCGAGCTGGCGGGCAAACCGGCCGGCCTGTTTGTGCCGTCGGGCACGATGGGCAACCAGCTGTGCATACGGGCGCATTTGATGCAACCGCCGAGCTCGGTGCTGTGCGACAGCCGGGCGCATGTGTTTGTTCACGAGGCTGCCGGGCTGGCGGTGCTGTCGCAGGCGATGGTGACGCCGGTGGTGCCGGCGAGCAATGGCGGCCACCATCTGACTGCCGGTGATGTGTCTAAGCACTGGATCCTGGGCAATGATATCCATACCGCACCCACCAAGCTGATCTGCCTGGAAAACACTCTGGGAGGGTCGGTGATGCCGCTGCAGGACATGCGGGACATCTACCAGCTGGCAGCGACGGAGCAGGTACCGGTGCATCTTGACGGTGCCAGGCTGTGGGAAGCCAGCTCGGTGTCGGGCGTGTCGATTGCAGAGTACTGCCGGCACGCGGACTCGGCGTCGCTGTGTCTGTCGAAGGGACTGGGGGCACCTGCCGGCACCGTCGTGGTCGGCAGCCACCAGTTCATCGCCAGATGCCGATGGCTGCGTAAACAGCAGGGCGGTGGCATGCGTCAGATTGGCGGTGTCGCCAAGGCGGCCTTGGTTGCGCTCGACCATCAGCTGCCGCGGTTACCCCAGGTCAACGCCATGGCCGGCAAGCTGGCTGCCGAACTCGAGGCCGCCGGCGTGGTGCTGAAGCAGCCGGTCGAGACCAACTTTGTCTGGCTGGATGCTGATGCCAGCGGTATTGATCTTGATGTAATGGAGCGCGAGTGCCGCTTGCTTGGTGTCAAGGTATTCAACGACGAGCGTCTGGTTGTGCATCACCAGATCACTGACGGCGCGATCCGGGTGCTGGTCGAGGCCGTCAAGCGAGCAATCGCCGCCAGCCGGAACCGCGACCGCCATCCGAGCAAGATGCATGACGATGCATGAAGATACTTTGACCGTCTAAGCCGCGACAGCACTAGAATGTTGATTGTCAAGATACTAGACAATACTATATGCAATGACTGTCCAACATGGCATGGGCGTCCTACTAGAAGATGTATGCCATGCCAAGATGCTACGCCAAGATACTGGACATCAAGATCTACGACATGTTAATACTACCATGCAACAAGAGATAAACATATAACTTAAACATACAACATATAAATAAACATACAACATATAAAATAAACATGGCGGACGCGGCGCTGCTGAACCGGTTGCGGCGACACGCCCTGCCACACAAAAACCGGAACCGAACCGAACCCCCCCCCCCCCAAAACGCGCCGGGCCACGCACGCGAAAAATGCCAACCAACCCGCGCACCCAAAACCGGTCGGTCGGTCGCCCGTTCACGACGCCTATAAGACCCAGCTTCGAGGCCCTCCTTTGTTTGAAACGTTGTGTTGAGGTATCCTGCCCGGCTTGCTTACCTGGCTCAAGATTTCGTCTGCTCGTTCAGCTGCTCGTTCAGCTGCACGCTGGTTTTGCTCACCCAAGTCACTCTTTTATTGTCCCCCGTGGTAAACCGTTTTTGTTCACACTTGTTTTGATTCTTCGCTGGCCCATCACCATGCGATACTCTCTCACGTCGCTGCTGGCGGCCACGGCCGTGGCCGCCTCGTCGTGCCAGGAAATCGCCGGAAATTACTACTGCAACGATGTGACGGCAGTTCAGTACGACAACGTGGGGTTCTCCGGCTCCTACACCGAGGTCACCGGCATGGACAACTGCGAATGCTCGACCGCGACAAGGTCGTTCTCCGGCCCGCTGGCGCCGCTCAACGAGGACATCTCGCTGCATTTCCGGGGGCCCGTCGCCATCAAGCAGGTTGCAGTTTATTCTGCCGACTCGACGTCGGCCAAGATCAAGCGTGCCGTCGACCAGCACCTGAAAAAACGCGACGCCGCTGGTGGTGCTGGTGGCCACCAGCATATGCACAAGGCCCGCCACGCGCTGCAGAAGCGCGCGTTGCAGGTCGTCACCGAAGTCGTGACCATGATCCAGACCGTATATTATAATCCCGACGAAGCTACGTCGGTCACCACTGAATTGCCGCTGCCGACGACCTCGGTGGTGGCGGCTTCTGACTATGAGGTCGTCAAGGAGCCCGAGACCGTGCTGCTGTCGTCGTCGTCGTCGCCGCCTGCTGTTGCTACTCCTGCTGCTGATACCACCCCGTCGTCTTCTATTGCCGAGTTCACGCCAGTTACTTCTTCTATTGCTGAGTTCACGCCAGTGACTTCGTCTTTGTCTTTTGCTGAGACCACGCCGTCGACTTTTGTAGTGTCGTCGTCTTCGTCTTCGTCTTCGTCTTCGTCTTCGTCGTCTTCGTCGTCTTCGTCTTCGTCTTCGTCTTCGTCTTCGTCTTCGTCGTGGTCTTCGTCGTCGTCGTCGTCGACTTCGACGACGACGTCAGCGTCGGCTACCTCCACCACGATCTCAACCTCGTCGTGGAGCCGAACTGGATACTACAACGCCGAGTTGGGTGTTTCCACTGGACTCACGTTCACCAACAACCTGGGTGGAACCAACGGGTCCGGCACCTGGTCGTCGTGCTGGGGCAGCTCACTGTCGTACTGCAACAGCGACGGCACCACTGCTGCCGCCGAGTCGGTGGTGCTGGGTGACGTGACGCTGCCGTCCAACACGGAGGTGATCATCTTTTCCGACACCGAGTGCACGACCGACACCTGCGGATTCTCCCGTGACGGCATCCCCGCCTACGTCGGCTTTTCCGGCGACAGCAAGCTGTTTTTGCTCGAGTTTGCGATGCCGACCGACACCTCGGGTGACTACAACGTGGACATGCCAGCGGTGTGGTTCCTCAACGGCAAGATCCCCCGCACGCTGCAGTACGGCGACTGCTCGTGCTGGACGTCCGGCTGCGGCGAGTTCGACGCGTTCGAGGTCCTGTCCACCGGCTCGGCGTACCTCACGTCGCACCTCCACACCTGGCAGGGCACCGGCACCCAGTACGGCGGCGGCGGCACGTCGGACTTCTTCGCTCGCCCCACCGACTCGACCATGAAGGCGGCAGTGCTGTTTGACGGCGCGTCGTCGTCGATCTACCTGGTGGCGCTCGACAGCTCGGTCGACTTTGGTTCCGGCGTCGATGCCGACGTGATTGCCGACTGGATCGCTGCTTCTGCCACCGTTGTCTCTATTGCTTCATAAGGACATGAGGCCGTTGTCTCTATTGCTTCATATGGACATGAGGCACGGCACCGGGGGGGGGGGGAACAAAGCGGGATTAAAAATGCTCAATATGGTTTCCATGTTTGATTGATATGGTGTGTAGGATAGTTATGGAATTGAATTAAATCAAACACTGTAAGCTAAATTCTCGTGTTTGTCGTGAATACCGTGTTGATCAAAATCAATCCGATATCGGCGAATGCATCAGTGCTTGCATGATCATGAATCTTATCGGAATGATCATCAACAAAAAGCACTCGCGTCACGAACCAAATCTCGACGCCGGTTCAAGGGCGCCTTGGCCAGCCACGAGGAATGCGAAAAAACGTGAGGCGTCGGTTGGAATGTTGGAATCTAAAGGGGGTAAATAAGGTGTTTGTACCGGGGGGGGGGAGAGAGACACGGGGGGGGACGGGGTTTAGGGGTTTGTACCGACGTTGCCCTCGACTTGGGACATACGAATGAAGAAGGAGTGAAGAAGGAGTGAAGAAGGAGTGAAGAAGAAGTGAAGACGAAGTGAAGACGAAGGAATGAGTGAATGCTTAGACGGCATACGACCGACATGAACAAGGACCGACGAGCCGAGGATGGCGACGGCGATGGGCGTAATGGAGGGTATAACCGGCAACGAACAGGAGGTCGTGGTGGTCATGCATATCATGGTAGATATGATGACGACGACGACGACCGGGACCATCGCAGACGCAGACACCGGGATGGAGGCAGGGACCGAGACGGAGGCAGGGATTGGGACCGGGACAGAGAGTTGAAGTACGATGATGATAGGGATAAACGACGTAGCGGTGAAAACCGGTCGTATAAACCGGGATCGCCAAGGCATGATCGATCACGGTCGCCGGGTGAGCCACGAAGTAGTCGTTACCGACAACGCTACCACGATAGCTATGATGATCGGCGGTCCAGGTCCAGGTCCAGGTCCAGGTCCAAGTCAAGGTCAAGGCAAACGTCAAGGGAAAGAGAGCATAAACATGATCGCAGATCAAACTCGCGTTTGCCCTCCCCTGATGCCGCTAACGCGCCTGACGCAGCTGATGCAGCTGATAGTGATGGCGACGACATGATGGCGAAACTGATGGGATTCTCAGGCTTCGCTACCACGAAACAGAAACATGTTGCCGGGAACGAATTTGCTGGCGGCGTCGCCAAGGAAAAAACTGCAGAGTACAGGCAATACATGAACCGGCAAGGCGGGTTTAATCGCCCGTTGTCTCCTAAGTAGATGGCAGTATATTATCATGGCATAGCATTATCATCCACCTAAATAGTATAGCAAGCATATCATCATAAATTTTGTCTCCATCAGTAGTATAGCAGTATATTATCATACTAAGTAGCAAGTATATCATACACCTTGAGTAGCATAGCAAGTATATTAAACACCCTGGGTAGTAGCATAGTATACTAGCACACACCCCAAGTAGTATATTATCATACTCAGTAGCAAGTATCATACACCCTATAGCATAGCAGTATATACACCCTGCCATCAGCTATGAGTTGCCCCGATTTGGTTTGCTCGATGGTTTGCTCGATGGTTTGCCCGATGGTTTGCTCGACCTTGACTTCCACCTAACGTCGGTCCAATCGTTCCAGGGATCCCCCCGGTCGCCATGGTTGCCACGGTCGCCACCACCGTTCTTATCAATATCCCGCTCGTCGACCATGTGCCACTCGGAATCAGTGTACGCAGGATGACGCTCGAACCCGTTAGCAGCTCTGATCTGCCGCAGAACGTTGCGAGGACTGGGACTGGTCAGCCCCGGCCAGCTTGTTCGGTCAGACACATGCAGTCTTGTCCATAGCAAGCTGGCGATGTTAAGTCGCTTCGCCAGCTCCCGTTTGCCATCCTCCGTAATCTCATCCCCGTCATTGTCCTCATCCTCACCCCCGCCATCGGGAGCATCGCCGCAGCATACAGCGTAGATATCACACATCAGCATCGCGACAGCTTCAAAAAACCGGTTAAGCTCCTTGACCCCGGATTGGCGCCGGGCAAGGGCGTCCAGCGGCGCCGACAGGGCAAACCTGTGGGACGACGACCGCCGGCCGATGACGACGGTGACGCCGTCAGACCCGCCACGACGGATCTCAAACGGCAGCAACACATCAAACACGTACGCCAGCGCCACCACCACTGCCGCCACCTGGTCCAGCGATTTCTGCACCCAGCTGGTGCTCCGCACCCGCCGCAGCGTTCGCGCGTCGGCTGTCCTCAGTCCCCGGATAGACAGATACTCCAAGTCGTCCTCGTCCTCGTCCTCGTCGTCATCCTCGGCAGTGGCGATCTCGTCCGACTCGAGTCTGACGTCGAAACTGCGGATGAGGTACCGCAGCAGCGTTGCCCGGGTCGACGCCAACTTCGGCGCTAATCCTGCCAGACTCGACGCCAGTTTCGTCCGTACCTGCCGCTCGTTGTCGATATGCAGTCCATGGGCATTCCGTAGTGCCACCGTGGCCTTCGCCAGCGTCTGCTTGCGGGCGCGGATCTGCGACCGCGTCTGCACCACCCATGCCCGACGGTCCGCCAGCTCCAGCTTCTGCCGCTCAAGCTCGGCGGTGATTTCACCATTCCTGAGCTTCACACTTTCGTTGGTAGCCGCTGCTGCTGCTACTCGCCGGCGATCGAGCACGTCTGTGACTCTGCTGGCTGCTGAACCCCGTGAACTCTGCGCTTCCACAAGCTTAAGCCGATGCGGCAGTGTCACTGTGGTCGCGCACCGGGCGCAGGTTAAACTCGGATCCGGTTGCAAACACACCCCACACATCGTCGCCGTCGTCGTCGTCGCCGTCGTCGTCGTCGTCTTCTTACTCATCCTCCCATTCCTTACGTATTCTCATGCAAGTTTCTGGCTGGCCTGGTGTTGTGAATTTGCAATGTGGATTGTTGAGGTGACAAAACAGGATACAGGTTATGTCCCAAAACCAGCACTTTTTGTGTTTGTCCCAACGCGGGAACTATGATGTGACCTAGTCGGTACTCACTACGGGTGTGAAACGATGCCGGTGGAAATAAGCGTCGATTATTGATAGTTTTTTGGTATCGTTAGTTTTATGGTGAGTAGTATTTATATTGATGTATCAGATTAAAGCGTCAAGAAAGGTCTCCCACTGGTCGACGGTCCAGCCGGAGCTGATGTCGTTGTTAATGATCCCATCCACCGCCACCGTCGGGGTGACATGCACGCTGTTCTGACGCGCTTGGCGGATAAACAGCTTCAAGTCGTTCGTGACCGCGTTCCCGCTGTTATGCGGCGAGCCATCGGTCGACGGCGGGATCGCCAGCAGCTTGTACACGTCGTCGGCATCGTGAGATCCGGGCAAGCTGGCAGCCACGAGCACACACAACCGCCGGTACGTCTGCTCCCGGCTCTCCGAGAACGTCGCGGTGTCAAAAAACTCAGTCTGATGAACCATCAACTGATCTGACACGTCCCAGAACCCGGCAACCGGCGACAGACGCTCGGCGGCGATGGCTGCCTCGTGCACCAGCGTCGACGAAGGGTGCCACGGCTGCACCGCATGGCGGAACACAAACACAAACTTGCCCGGCTCGTAATTCTTCGCGATCATCGGTACAACACCGTGGTACACCGTTTTGAACAGTTTGGCCGAGAACGGACACACGTAGTCCAGGTACAGATCGATCACATGCGGAGCTGTGGTGACTGCTTTATCGCCGCCGGCGATCAAACTTGATCCTACAACAAGCTTGTGCGCCGCAAATTTGGGATGGATTGACATTGCAAATTATCGTGTGTGTCGTGACTTCTGTGCAGGTCGTGACTTACTGCGGTGTCGTGAATATGCCGTCGTCGTCGTCGTGGTGATCGTCAATTGCGTAAGCGACTACACAAGACCCTCACTCCGCTCCGGGCCCTCTGGGCGTTGACAAAGATGTATTACTGTCTATCGCCAAAACTGTTTATCGCCTAATATAAAAGATGACTCCCATGAGCATAACCGTGAACAAAAACCGTTACCAAACATAAATATACTAATCGACCTGCTTGCGGCGGATGATTTCAACATAGTTGGACGGGAAATACCCCATCCTGCCGTCGCGCAGACGGCCCCGCCACCACGTAGGCTCGTCTTTGGCGGCGGCGGCGGACGTTTCCTTGGACAGAATCGCCACGATGTCGCCCTTTTTGAACTCGAGCTCGACCTCGCTTTCGGGCACGAAGTCGTGCATTGCCCGGCAGAACTCGAGCTTGGATGGATCGATGATCAGGTCGCCAGCATTGGCGGCGCCACTAGCGGCGGCGGCGGCGTCGTCCATCAGCGGAGCACCCGCCGGTTGATGGTTGCCTGCAGCCAACTGGCTGGTCTCGTAGCCTGACATGCGCATGTCTTCGTCTTGTCGTGACGCTGCCATTGCCTTGATGACCCGAGACATGAGATAGGGGCCACCAAACACGGCGCCGAGAAAGATCACCAGCGGCAGAATCGACGCCCGGGGTTTGGCTGGTGTTGCAGGCCCTGATTGGCCGATCGCGCCGGTACGTTTGAATCGTTCAAAATCGCGAGCAAGACGGTTCGACGATTCTGACGAGTGTTGTTGTTGTTGTTGTTGTTGCTGCCGCCCGGTGAGTCGATACCAGAGGCGGACAAACACGCGCCAGACCGCGAGCACGCCGACGGAAGCCGACCCCAGTAAGCTGCGTCGCAGTGCACTCATCTGCTCAGCGACACCAATCATGGCGAAAAACGACGAGTGAGTGGCCATGTAGGTCGACTCGAGCATCTGAGCAAACCCGCCGAACGCGCCCACCACTGCTTCGAGCATCTGGAACGCAGCAGCCGTGGACGACTCGAGAGGATTAGGCACGCCGCCGATGCCGCCGCCAACGCCGGGCATGATCGACGATCCCGGCGGCATGCCGCCGTACATGCGGGAATACGGACTGTACGACGAGTATGGAGACGAGTAGGAGTTGAACGACGAGTACGGCGAGTATCCGGCCCCACCGTACGCCCCGCGCGTGCCGTAGCCTGCGTATGATCCGGCGCCTCCATACGCAGCACCGTACGTGGACTGGGTATCCATCAGGGCCGAATTTGACGTGGCAGTCGTGGTGGCGGCCGCCATCGCCCCTCCAGCCGGCCGCGCTGGCACCGCTGTTGCCGCAGAAGTAGCCGAAGTAGTCCCGGCAGCAGCAGCCGGCCGTGGCAGAGGTGCAGACGTGTGGTTGGTATTAGTGGTAGTCTGACTATTGGTATTGCTTGGCTGTGGAGCCGTCGTAGGCACGGCACCACGAGCAGCTTCCCAAGGCTTGGGCCTCGGGGCGCTGGTGCTCATGACGACGACGGGGGGGGGGGCAGCTAACAGCAGTGATCTCTCCGTAGCAACAAGCCTGATGTCCAGTGAATAATCTGTGACCAAACGGAAACAACTCCTCACGACGGTCTTGCCTTGTGGAGTATCAAAGGACCAGAAAAAAAGATTGTTAATGAGTTATGGGGGGGGGTGTGTGTGTGCCCCGGTCGGCGAGTACAATCCACCGAGGTCGAGCATCATTTTTGATTCCCTGCCGGTCTTGTGCTTGTGCTCGTAAAAAAAGCCTTTCCCCCCCCGCCAACCTGACCGGTTGCCACTCCCAGGTAGGGTAAAATGGGGGTGGGGGTGGGGGTTGGGGGCGGGGGGCGGGTAGTAGTACATGCTGACTAAGTGATTAGGTCATTGGCAGCATGGGGATGATTATCAACGGGGCTGGTAGCAGCAGGAGCGGGCTAGGTTTAAAGGGCCAGGTTTAAAGGGCCAGGTTTAAAGGGCCAGGTTTAGGGTAACCCTATGGGTTACGTAAGTAATGACCTTGCAGGTTCCGGGGCTTAGGGCTGACGCGTCGCGCCCGGCACGCGTAAATTTGCCACGACGCGACGGGACGCGACCGACGCGACTGGACGACGCGACCGAACGACGCGACTGAGGGACGCGTCGATGTCGCCGACACTGACGACTGCGACCGACCAACGAGGCGGGAATAAACGCTCTCAACCCGGTAATATTCTATTGCATTTTTTTTTTCCACATACTTCTCAAGCCGTAATTATTGCTTGGTTTCCCTCGGAATCGCGTTACGGTAGCATCATCTGCCGCCTTTAAAAAACCACCCCCGAAGACGGGAAGGACACCAAGATACTACAGGGTTAGGGGGCCGCCGGCGGCGGGCGGCAGCGGCAACGCGCCTTTTTTTTCCCTCCCGCCTCGAAACCGCCCCCCTTTCCTGTGTTAGCAGGCTCGGGCTCGTTCTTGAGTGGAAAAGAAAGCACCAGCAGGAGCGACCGAATCGAACAAGGGGAGAATTGAGGCGGTCTGAGCAGCTCAGTGCCTTTCTCGTCAAAACCGATTCTCTCTATCCGTTTTTTGCCGTATACAAGATCCTCGATCTCGATCGTCTTGTGGTGTTCTTGTTTTTGACGTGTGCTCGACTTGGGGGCTTGTTTGTGTATAGATACCAATTGGCTCTTGTGGGAACGAATCGTTCGCTCGTATCAGACGTTGTGTTTTGGTGGTTCCAACGGTGGGCCACACACACACACACACACACACCCCCGGCCCGGCGGCTTCTTTGCAAAATCAGATAGAGAGCTCGAAAAACAAGTCATGGCGTCGATCTACAGCCAGCAGAATGCGTTCATGAACCCAGGCCCGGCGCCGTCACCACCACCGGCGTCGGCACGGCCGACGTTGGTCACCAAGATATCCACCTCGCTGGCGTCTCCAGCATCCTCACAAATGTCCCCTAGCGGCAGTAGTAGCAGCGGCAACAGATTTTTCCACAACGGTACGTATCTGGGTAGCAGCAGTTCAATGCCGCTGGCGTCGCCCACAGGGTCAATGTCATCAACGTCCCGATACCTGTCGCCGCCGCCGCCGCCGCCGCTGCCGCTGAGCTTCCCCACCTCGGCAATCAAATCAGGCTGGGCCAGTGTCAAGGAAGACGGCATCCGCTCGTTTATGTGGACCAAAAAATACCTGTCGCTGCACGACACCACGCTCGACTTTCACAAGACCGACTCGGCTCCCGCAACCGTCATGCTACCGCTGGCGTCCATCAGCGCCGTGTCCAGGGTCGATCTCAAGCCCTACTGTTTCGAAATCGTCCGGTCGACCGGCCAGCGATCGTTGTTTATTGCCTGCAAGAGCGATGTAGAGCTCTACTCTTGGATGGACGAGATCTACAACGTATGGTTCTAAATGCTTAATACTTTGACTTCCAACCGGTACTAATCCTCTATAGCGTTGTCCGTTGATGGCGGTGTCAACTCCCACAAACTTTACTCACAAGGTTCACGTTGGATTTGACCCTCTTTCCGGTGGCTTCACCGGTCTTCCTGACACCTGGGCCAAGCTGCTAAACGCATCGGCCATCACCAAGGAAGATTTTGCCAGAAACCCGCAAGCCGTGATCGAAGTGCTCGAGTTCTACTCTGATAATATCCAAGGTCAAGACCGCGGCGGCGCCGGCGCTGGCATCGATTTCTCTCCCGCTTCCTCCACTTCGTCGTCATCGTCTCAACCATCATCACCCATCACTCCCGTCAACTATGGTTACCAAAAAACTCTCGCTCAGCGATCAGTTTCTGGAGGTGATCGATCGTTACCGCCCACCTCTTCACCATATTCTCAAAATCATCATCACCAACCGATTGTTAACAAATCATCCGACGCCGCTCTGGCGGCAGCTAGTGCTGCCATTAATCCCCATAGACCTGCTCCTCATGCACCCACCAAGCTTGCAAACAAGCAGCAGCAGCAACAACAACAACAACAACAACAACAACAACAACAACAACAACAACAACAACAAC